>PVKC010008246.1:0-28349 GCA_004027635.1 Crocidura indochinensis | reverse complement strand
TTTCTTTCTTTCTTTCTTTCTTTCTTTCTCTCTCTCTTTCTTTCGTTCTTTCTTTCTTTTCTCTTCTTTCTTTTTCCCTTCCTTCCTTCCTTCCTTCCTTCCTTCCTTCCTTCCTTCCTTCCTTCCTTCCTTCCTTCCTTCCTTCCTTCTCTTCTCTTCTTTTGGTTTTTAGGCCACACCCAATGATGCTTAGAGGTTACTCCTGGCTATGCACTCAGAAATCTCTCCTGGTTTGATCCCCCAGTGCCCCATATGGTTCCCCAAGCCAGGAGTGATTTCTGAGCACATAGCCAGGAGTAACCCCTGCGCATCACTGAGTGTAGCCCAAAACCAAAAATAAATAAATAAAAATAGTTGATATCCAATGGAATAAAATTATTTATAGCTCTCTATTTTCAACTTCTATAAATGAAGCTCTAGTGTGATAAATTAGTATAATATACAACAATAATAGAAAGACTTCTTGATATGTTTTTTATGAGAGCATTTCTATTATGTTATCTGTAAAACTGTGAAAGCATAGCCTATGTTAAAACCATAGGATTAGGTAATTGAGGATTAGAGTAATTGTTTCCCCAAGCCTACAGCCATCTATGTGTAGTGATGTCTTGGTTATACATGAACAAAGGTTCCTGCCTTCCTTCAGAGATATTTTTTTTCAGTATCGACAAAAGGCAAACTTTGGGTGAATGCTGGATTAACTCTAAGGAATTATAAAGTTCACTTCTGAGGAATGACATATATATCTATTAAGTACTTGTAAAATATTTATCATGATTATTATGTTTAAATCTGCTTCTCTTCTGCTCCCTTCCTAACCACTTCATCACTCATCACATGCACTCACTCATTCATGCACACATGTGCAGCCTTTATTCTCACAGCATCCTGTCTTTCTTCTAGGGCAATGATTTACAAAGCACTTCCAATAAAAGAACTTTTCATTTCAAAGGAACTCCCTAAATTGAACATAAAAAAGAGATAAAGGCAGTATTTAATTTCTTAGAGCATTTAAATCTGTAGGTGCTGATGGGATTATATCCAATAATAGTTTGAGGATGGGTTTCTGGGGGGGGTGTTTGTTTTTGGATCATACCTGGCAGTACTCAGGTGTTACTCTTGGCTCTGTGCTTAGAAAACGCTCCTGGCAGGCTTGGGGGAACGTATGGGATGCCAGGAATCAAGCCACTGTCTGTCCTACTGCCGTGCTATCTCTCAGCCCTTGAGGTTGGATTTCTTTCTTTTTTCTTTTCTTTTCTTCTTTTTTTCTTTTCTCCCTTCCCTTTCTTTTCTTTTTTTCTGCTGTTCTTTGTTTTAACCACTTTCAAAACTTACATTAGAACATGTAGAACAGTGTTTGTAAAATGAGATCTTGACCAAGAATGAGACCAATGAGAAAGATTATGGTCATTTGTAATAATTCTTAAACCTAAATGGAAACATGTCAGAGTTTGTGTTTTTTAGATTTATTTTTTCACTGTAAGTATGTAGCACTGTGCTGTTATGATTAGTTATACTTTAGCTTTCTTTAACTAAACAACCATGAACAAGACAGTAGTTTTCTTTGAGTTTCTCTTTCCTACCCACAATGATAAGACTGGAGGGTCTTGAATTTCCTTTAGACTTCGTGTGTCTATATAACTAACATAGGTATTGTTCTAAACCCAACATTCCAATTTCATTACAAACTATAATTTGTGGTGGCTTTAAATCAGTGTCATAGGCTTTTCCTACTTGTTTGACTTAACTATTCATTCAAAGGGTCTTACATGTTTCTTAAGTAAATTTTGTAATATTTACTATTAAAGTCACTAATCATATTAAGAAGTGTCACTGAAGTTCAATCATAATAGCAATGTGGGCTAAATGAATGATTTTTGCGTGGATTTTACCCCTGGTGTGTCAGTTTGCTAAACACTGTTGAGAATGATTCCTGATTACAGTCAGAAGAATCTCCCAAGTAACACCTATTTTATCCCAAAACCAAATAACAACTACATAAACCACAATAATATTTTGACCAATTAAAAGACATAACAAGTATTTAGATTCACTTATTTTCTTTCTTTTTTTTTTGGGGGGGGGGTCACACCTGGCAGTGCTCAGGGGTTACTCCTGGCTCCATGTTCAGAAATTGCTCCTGGCAGGCACGGGGGACCATATGGGGCACCGGGATTCAAACTGATGACCTTTTGCATGAAAGGCAAACGCCTTACCTCCATGCTATCTCCCGGGCCCCTGATTCACTTATTTTCTTTCTCTCTCCTTTCACACACATAAACACACACATAAAACCATAGAACTTTGATTTTAGCTTATTTAGTTTGGTTTTATTTAGATGGGACAGACTTAGAGTATTCAAAAGTTAATTCTGACTCTGCACTCAGAAATCACTTCTGGAGACATGGAAGAATCAGTTTGGTTGTAGAGGATGCAAGTGGTACTCTCACTCTCTCTCTTCTTTCTCTTTCTCTCTCTCTCTCTCTTTCTCTCTCTCTCTCTTTCTCTCTCTCTCTTTCTCCTCTCCCCCTTTGACTCCATTTTTAAAAGACAGTAAGAATCAGAGAAGATAGTTTTCTAAACATTTCCAGCAAGAAGTTGGAGTTGAAATGGTATTCCAAGTGAGGCCTACCATTTGGAAAATCTTAGTGTATTTCCAAGGTTAGTGAGGTACTATCTTGCTGAGACCACAAACCAGATGCATATGATAAACAAGTTATATAATTATAGTGAAAAGTGATGTCCTGCAGGAACCCAGGAACGCCAATGGCCACTGCCTCATTGTGCAGACAACAGGTTAGAAGGAAGGATTAAGGTGAGCATTCAACTTTTATGCCATGAATTCCTGCAAAGAAAACCTGTTTGTTTAGTTGCCACATGAAGGAAGTAAGAATACTTCAAACTAGAAATCCCCTCTGTATGCTCAATTCCAGAGGGAAAAAAGGAAGCCCCATTTCATATCCTTTGTCTCCTTAGAGCTATTGTCCCTTTTCAACTAAGTAGTGGTTCTCATGAGTATTAAATACACCCCTGTGTCTACTATTCCTGTTACATGCTGGAAAATGAAATTCAAGAGAGCCAAGAAAGTTTAGGTTATTTTGTGAAGGTGCCAAATCTGATGAGCTACATTTTCATTCTATTTATTGTATGTATTTCAAAGATTTATATTCATTAACCATTGAAACTAAACTATTTCCAAGTTATTTAAGAAGACAAAGGCATCATTGTGAGCAAAAACTTTGGCATAAGAATTAAAAAAAAAACAAAAAAGGAGTAAGATGATCTTGACTTTTTGTGCCCTATAGCAATAAAGTAGAGTTAACATAAAAGCAGGGTAGGATACTACAGCTTAAAATTACAAGAGACCTGTCTTAGGTGTCCTAGTAAATGCTTAAACTATACATTTGTTTGTAGAACTTCTACCCTAGAAAGAGTAGAAAATTTACTGTTGTTTCTACTCCTCTACTGCTGTTGCAGCAAGAATAAATTTCAGTGGTCATTCTATTGAAAAGAATCAATGTGGTGTGTGGAAAAAACAAAGATCAATCAAATGAGGACAAGCAAAGGCTATTTATTTTCATCTTGTTAAAAAAAGGGGATCAACCACCATCACTTACATGTTTTGTAGAGACTCAAAAGTAAGGGACTGGGAAAAATCTTTTTTTTCTTTATTTAAACATCTTGACTACATATATGGTTGTGATTAGGTTTCAGTAATCTAAGAAACACTCCCTTCACCAGTGCAACATTCCCACCACCAATGTCCCAAATCTCCCTCCCTCCCAACCCACCCCCACCTGTACTCCAGACAGGCTTTCTAGTTCCCTCATTCATTCACATGATTAGGGTAGTTCTTTGTGTAGTTATTTCTATAACTGCACTCACCACTCTTTGTGGTGAGCTTCATGAAGTGAGCTGGGAATACCAGTTCTCCTCCCATTGTCTCTGAGGATTGGTGCAAAAATAACTTTTATTTTTCTCAAAACCCATAAATGAGTGAAACTATTCTGCGTCTCTCTCTCTCTCTCCCTCTGACTTATTTCACTCAGCATGGTAGATTCCATGTACGTCCATGTATAGGAAAATTTCATGACTTCATCTCTCCTGACGGCTGCATAATATGTACCACAGTTTCTTTAGTCATTTGTCTGTTGAAGGGCATCTTGGTTGTTTCCAGAGTCTGGCTATTGTGAATAGAGTTGCAATAAATATAGGTGTGAGGAAAGGGTTTTTGTATTGTATTCTTGTGTTCTTAGGGTATATCCCTAGGAGTGGAATAACTGGGTCGAATGGGAGCTCAATTTCCAGATTTTGGAGAAATCTCCATATCGCTTTCCATAGAGGTTGGACTAGACAGTATTCCCACCAGCAGTGGATAAGAGTTCCTTTCTCTCCGCATCTCCACCAGCACTGATTATTCTCCTTCTTTGTGATGTGCGCCAATCTCTGTGGTATGAGGTGGTATCTCATTGTTGTTTTGATTTGCATCTCCCTGATGATTAGTGATGAGGAGCATTTCTTCATGTGCCTTTTGGACATTTGTATTTATTTTTATCAAAGTGTCTGTTCATTTTTTCTCCCCATTTTTGGTGGGATTTGATGTTTTTTCTTGTAAAGTTCTGTCAGTGCCCTGTATATTTTGGATATTAGCCCCTTATCTGATGGGTGTTGGGTGAATAGTTTCTCCCACTTGGTGGGTGACTCTTGTATCCTGGGCACTATTTCTTTTGAGGTGCAGAAGCTTCTCAGTTTAATGTATTCCCATCTGTTGATCTCTGCTTCCACTTGTTTGAAAAGTGTAGTTTCCTCCTTGAAGATGCCTTTAGTCTCAATGTCATGGAGTGTTTTACCAACGTGTTGTTCTATATACCTTATGGTATCAGGTCTGATATCGAGGTCTTTTATCCATTTGGATTTTACCTTCGTACATGATGTTAACTGGGGGTCTATGTTCACATTTTTGCAAGTGGCTAACCAGTTCTGCCAGCACCACTTGTTGAAGAGGTTTTCCCTGCTCCACTTAGGATTTCTTACTCCTTTGTCAAAAATTGGGTAATTGTATGTCTGGGGGATGATGTCTGAGAATTCAAGCCTTTTCCACTGATCTGAGGGTCTGTCTTTATTCCAATGCAATGCTGTTTTGATAACTATTGCTTTGTAGTACAGTTTAAAGTTGGGGAAAGTAATGCCTCCCATTTTCCCTTTCCCTAGGAGTGCTTTAGCTATTCTAGGTTGTTTATTATTCCAGATGAACTTCATAAGTGTTTTATCCACTTATTTGAAGAATGTCATCGTATCTTTATAGGGATCGCATTAAATCTGTATGCTGCTTTGGTGAGTATTGCCATTTTAATGATGTTAATCCTGCCAATCCATGAGCAGGGTATGTGTTTCCATTTCCGTGTGTCCTCTCTTATTTCTTGGAGCAGGGCTTTATAGTTTTTTTTTGTATAGGTCCTTCACGTCTTTGGTCAAGTTGACTCCAAGATATTTGATTTTGTGTGGTGCTATTGTGAATGGGATTGCCTTCTTGACTTCCTTCTCTTAGGACTGGGAAAAATCTTTGAAGAGAACTGTAAACCTTCAGGAGTGCACTGAGTGAAAGTCATTGACATGGAGAAATTAACTGATTATGCATAAGGTATCCTACATGATGGGTCAGAGGTGTATTTATGACTTTGTATGGTTGTCTTTAAGTTAGAATTACAAACATGAATTGGAAAAGCTGTCAATTCTTAATAAAGCCCTGCCCCATTATGAACAAACTGCTTTAAAAACTATAGATTAGCTTCCTAGATTTTGTGACTGATTATAGTTTGAATTCTATAAGTCTGAACTGAGGCATGTTGACTTCCTGGGACAGTAATTATTTTCCCAGGCAGGTTGCTGTTTTTCTATATGCCATGGCCATTGTTTATTTGTATTGTTTATTTGTATAGACAGTACTTTAGTCAGATAATTAGTGGCCCTTCAGGGAACTTGGAGTATATTAAAAAAAATGCCAATGCTCATAAGAAACTGATAACATCTAGACAATAAACAGATATTTTTGTAATATCAAGCAACAGATAAAGCATAAGTGCAGGTGTACCAGCAAGTTTGAGAAGTTTTCACATATCACAAGATGTTTAAATTCAAGATTTAAAAAATAGATAGGGTAATTAATTTTACTAGTACTTATTTTGGAGAAGAGATTATATTCAGAATGATTGATATTTAAACATGAGCATATACATAAATGAGCCCAGTGTATTTTGTGACATCAAAGAGCTAATATTGTTGAGCTTCACATAGAAATAAAATATTAAAGAAAAATAATGTGGAAAGAACCTTTCAAATTCAGCTGAAGAACTTAGGTTTTTGCATGGAGATTTCTCTGTGTTCTGGTGAAAGGACTGGTGAGAAGGAATCATTATTGGAGCTACAGGGCATGCTACAAAACATGGTGGTTGTATAATAGCATAAGAATCTGGAAGATTTAAGCATGCACAATGAGAATGTAGCACCATTGATAATGCTTTCCCCTTACCTAACTATGACTTCTTTTAAGGAAAGACCTGTCTCTTCCTTTTTTAAAAAATAATTTTTATTTTGACCAAAGCGGATTACAAAACTTTAATAGTAATATTTTAGGTACATAGTGACATTGAATCAGGGGCATTCCCACCACCAATGTTGATCTCCCTTCACCCCTATTCCCAGTATGCATCCCATATCCCCCCTCCTGTGCCCCCCTGGCTGCTAGTATAAGTGGTCACTCTGTGTGTAGCTTCCTTTTAATTTTGTCATTTTGTGCTTGGAGCCTCATCTAAAAGTCCTCAGGGGCTATTCCCATTTTTGTGCTCAAATATTGCTTCCAGCGAAGCTTGAAGGCCCAAGTGATGCTAGGCATCAAACTTAGTCTTTCCATATTCAAAGCATGAAGGAAGGTCTATAGATAAATGGCAGTGGAAATGAGATAAAGTACTTGGATTTAGCACTGAAAACCAATTAAGGTGCCCAGCCTATAAAGGCCTCAGAGCTAATAGCCCATGATGCTCAAGGACAAATAGAGTCAGTCTAACTTCAAATTCCCCATCACTATTTCCCTAGGAAGGAAGAAGGAAATCCTATCCTTGGTAATTGTACGATATTAAGTAACCTCTCTACCATATAGCTTTCCAGTAGTAGTAGTAGTAATAGTAGTAGTAGCAGCAGTAGTAGCAGTAGTAGTAGTAGTAGTAGTAGTAGTAGTAGTAGTAGTAGTAGTAGTAGAAGAAAGCAACTCCACTGTTCTTGGTATACACTAGATTGTGCCATCCATTTTGCTTTGTGAAAACCCAAGTAGATTTGCCCAAACAAACAGGCAGTGTGAAATTCTTAGCGTAAAGTACATTTTCTGACAACAAACAAGGAAGTTGCTAGATTGGCAAATCTATTTCAAATACTAGGAAACTGGGATCCCTTCTAAGAGTTAGCCAGGACTCTGAGTCCTATATTTCTTCTCTATGATCGAGCACAAACCCTTCCCTATTCCTTCAGCATCTCCTTGTCCCCCATAAAAATGATGGAAGTAAGAGTTTTGACCTCAGCTAAAGGTCTGTTTCTTACAAACCAACAAAATTGGGAATCTGTAATAGGAGCACAGGGCAGCAATAATTTGTCTTTCTAATGAAATCAGTACAGTACAAACTTAGAAAGAGATGACATTTGAAAAAAAATTGTAAGGTAGGCAATTGTCTTGACTACAGTTCAGTGGGCTGTTCCTGACAGAAGGACTCTGGTTAAAAGACACAGAGATTTAGCTCTACAGCTGTTCTGTCACTATACTGTATGTGTTGTTTCTTGCACTCGACTGGCAATACAGACTAATTAATTGTGAAAAACATAGAAAGAAAAAAGATAAGGTGAGATCATGGCATCATTAAGTCATGCTTAGTCTAAAGAACATAATTTTTATTTATATTTACCTATAGTTATTGGGAAGTTAGTAGTATTAAAGAAAGAAGTTTCCCCTAAATACATTTAGAAATATAATTTGCTTTAATTAAACTATTTGTGAATGAGGCATCATCCCATATTGCAAGGACAAAAGTATTTAAAGTATTACATGAGATGAACTATTCAGTTAGAAAAGAACAAAATGAGAGTAAAAGATTATTAGCAAAAAAAATTATTTCAGGCTACAACATTTTGGGGAAGGTAAAAGTAGGGGTGTCTTATCACACAGACCATTTTACTGGATAGACTTTACATATTAAGGCAAAATGACCAGGTTTGTTTGTCTACTCAAATCACCATTAGCTTAACTTTTCCCATTTCCCCATGGAACCTAGCTTAGTGCTACTAAGAAAGGGACTCCCAATATTTGGGCATTGTTCCTCAGTTTCTAGGACAAAAGGACCTTCCATTGGCTGGCCTGTTCAATGGAAAGAAAGATAATGAACCAATTATTTGCGATCAAGAAATGAAACCAATACATGGTGTTATTCTGGTCTACCTTGAGGAGACACAACTTGTTTGACAAGAAGCAGAAACCCTGTATAGAGTGTGTATTTTTCTGACACAGAATTGAAGGAACTGACGATGTTTGTGTGGAGAAGACACACTTAGAGATGTAAGATCTACATCTTCCATGAAGGGGTGACATACAGAAGGTAGTTCCAACAAGTTCCAAGGAATATCAAGGACTACTGGGTAGTGGGTTTCTGAATTATCAGTGCTGCCTGGAAAAGAGCTCTTGCTTATGAGAAGCCTTGATCAGTAGAATATAAAAACTGTGTGACCAGTCACCTGCCCTCAGACAGACAGTCACTGCATGGGAAAAGGCTAAGCTCTCCTCCTCAAGCCACTTTGAGGTCAGTAGTGTTAAGGTGTTAGTACTTTTCTACATATTTAAAGTTATCAGAGGCTTTAAATAAAGAACAGGGGCGGTGGAGGAATAGCTCAGAGATATATGACTTACATGTATATAATGTCAAGCTTAATCTGTAGCACATCATAGCCCCAAGTATCTCCAGTTGTCTCTAATGATTCCCAGCTCTGTTGGATCTGAGTCTTGAACTGTCCTGTTGACTAAATATCACTGAGATCGGGCCCTAATTGGCCACTGGTCAGGAATGTTCTTAAAATAAAATAAATAATAATGCCAAAGAAAACAAAACCTCGGGATTCAGGTGGATCATTTCAGATAAATTTAATATAAGGCTGAAAATATACTGAGCTAACCTGTATTTTTCCAGGTGCAAGGATAGAGTACAGGAGTTTAAGTACAGACCTTCTATGGATCTCACCTCAGTTTATACTTTTTTTGGGGGGGGGGTTTTGGGTCACACCCGGCAGTGCTCAGGGGTTACTCCTGGCTTCGTGCTCAGAAATTGCTCCTGGCAGGCACGAAGGACCATAAGGGGCACCGGGATTCGAACCGATGACCTTTTGCATGAAAGGCAAACGCCTTACCTCCATGCTATCTCCCGGGCCCCAGACCTCAGTTTATACTTGACTGTCAACAGGAGGCCCAGTTAATTCTCTAGAGACCTCCCAAGCACCACAACTTTATTATCTTAGAGTTTTTGGAGGGGTCCCAGGCCTTCTGAGTTCTGCTAGGGAGATACCACCCAATTTATCTTCCCTTCAAAAGTATTACTGCTTTGAAGAAAGGCTCAGAAGGGTTATTTTAAGAGGAAATGAAACTAATTATTGAATAATGAAATCAATAGACAATAATTGCCCCCAAGAAAGCCCAGTAACAATAAAAATCTAACAAGAAAATTAATAACATACATTTACTTCAAATGTGTTGCATTGGTGTGGAACTGAAATTTTGTTTTAGCAATGATATTAGTGCTCTATTTTAATAAAACATGTCAGATAAAATATGTCAGAGAGCTAGATGTGAGTAAAAAAGCTTCTTTAACTTTCTATGGTAATAATTATTCAACATTCTGGGTTTCTCACTGTTAAACTATCTAGTTCAGTAGCATAATTTAGTTCAGTAATATAACTATATAGGCTAAAAATAGGTAAACAAAAACATAAACTAAGAAAAATATAAAGTTATATATAAAGAGGAAAATAAGAAATTCTCTTCTAATACTACCTTACAAAACTAGCCATTGCTGCAAATTACTATAATTTTCAAAGATATCTCCTGGTACAACCAAGCTTGTCTTTCTCCTCTTTGTCTCATACTGGCAATTATAAAAAAAAACAGGAATGGAAAGATTATTGGCACATGGAGGAGGTAAATGCAACAGAAAAATAGTCCTGATGATAAATGGTTTCTCCAGCTCAGAGAATAGATGAATTCCCAAAGGACATTGTTATATAGACTTTGAGGATAATATCAGTGGAAGAAAAAATAATCAAAAGACCCTATATATTCTTGATAAAAATTGGATTATTTCTAAATACTGTCCAATCCCTACATGTTTAGGTCAGCCATTGAATTGCATTGACATGGAAATGAGGTCATAAATGTGGATCCAAATGACAAATATTCAGAAACAGACACATGCAGAGGACTGTGAGAAGACACAGAATTGACCACCTATAAGCTCAAAGAAAAATATTAGAAGAAACCAATCAAGAAATCAATCATGTGGATATTTGCTATTTCCAGAATTATGAGAAAAATAATTTCTGTTGTAAGTCATTTACTCTGTGACATTGCATTATGGTGACACTGGGACTACAATCAATGGCCCAAACAAAAAATGCTGAAAATTTGCTGACATTCATTCAAATAGTCTTGGTTTGAGCTTCCATTGTGTACACAGTATATATAATGATTTAGAATGTTAATAATATCTATCAATAATTTTTGATATATTAATTATTAAGAATAACCTTAGGAAATAAGTCTTTAATAAAAAGTATCTGGGGTTTGTAATACAAGAAGACATATAGCACAAACATTCTGCAACAAACCTTATAGAAGTTTGAATGTGGCAAGCATTGTCTGGCATTGCCATTATACAGAGTATCCAAAAACTTATATTAATAATCTGTGAGTTAAGAGATGGACTGGTTAGTTAGATCCAGAGTCCATAGGTATAAAAACTATACTACTATGTTTCTCATTGGCTGAGAGAAAGAAAATGGCTTGTCCCGTGAAGGACAATTCTTTTTGACAGATGGTCTTGAGAGTTAAGCCACAGATTCTGAATATAACTGATAGGCAACAAGAGAATGATGAACATTATTAAGCAGGAAATTCATATTAAAAAGAATTAATTTAAAATTTATATACTCAAGAAGAAGGGAGTAGAAATTAGAAACGATTATGAGGGACAAGATAAATGTCTATTCATCATTAAGATTTGCTGAAGTATAACAATGAATTGATGATGTTCAAAAAAGTAACACACTTCTTTGAACATGTATTTGTACTAATCCTTGCACTAGCCCAGAAATAGAGCCAATAACTTCCCAAGTTAGCAGGTGAATAATCCAAAGCAGAATAAAGGGAAATGCATTGCCCAAGAATCCACAGCTTGTCAGAGAACTAACTGAAGTTTATATTTAATCAAACTGAATCCAAAAATCTTATGTTCTCTAACACTTTCATGAACAAAACTGTTAACAAGCTCCTGCTACCTACAATCAGGTGTAATAAAAAGGAAAATGGATAAATTAAGTATTTTGTCAAGGTATTACCATACTAAGAACTGTATTTGTATATGATAAAGCTCTGAAATGCGAAATCTATATCTCCAAGAACTAATGTGGACAAAGAATTTAAACAGTTATTGTAGACATAATAAACTTAAAACACTAAAACTTTCTAATAATAATCACTGTAGTGTGAATTCCTGGCTTTCAAAAGCATTCTGCACCTGTTTCTGTGGAACAGTTTTAGAACATATTATAGATCTTCATAATGAGCAGACTATTGAACACCTGTTAAATTTAAACAGCTGTATCCATTGATGAAGGTTTCTTTGAAGTATAAAAGAATAAAGACTTTTGTGTTTCTCCTCTTCCACTGGGTTTATTTCTTTCTCTGGTGCCTGTATTGTTTAATATATGTTTAATAAATGGTAGCATTTAGTGCCATGGCAGCTCCAGTGGAGTTCGTGACATGGTGAAAGCCATGTTCTCAGACCTGAGGCAAAAGTTTTACGGAAGTTAGTTTCCTAGAACAGTTGCAAGTGGCCCCAACGCAAGAAAATATCCCCACATCATGTACTGTTCTGGGAAAAAGATGTTTGTTTTTCTTACTCCATGCTACAGTAACCTGAGAATACTGGGTTCTATAGAAAACCCACACATAATTATTTGAGAACACATTAATAATTTTACAAATCACACAGAAACTTTCGAGAATGATTTTTTAGAAGTCTTCAGCAGAAAATAAAGGAATTTTGCTTAAAAGCTATCACTAATATTCTGTGCTTAAATGCTATTATTAATATTCTTAAGAATAATAATAGTAAGAATCATTTAGCCATAAATTTAAATATAACCACTGCAAGAACTGGAGAAGCAGTTAAAGATGTTATACAACATCTTCTCTCCTATTTTGTAGTATTGGGCATTCTTCATAAAATAAAAACAAATAATGCCCCTCCCTATACTTCCAAAGCTTTACAATCTTTCTTTCAGCAATGGGGAATATCTCACGTAACGGGCATTCCTTATAACTCCCAAGCCCAAACCATATTAAAAGAATCCATAACACTTTAAAAGTACAAATACAAAGGCTAAAAAAAAAAACAAGGTAATTACTATTCCCCTCATCAGCTTTTAAATCATGTTTTATTTGTTCTTAATCACCTTAATGCTAATAATCAAGGTCTAACTCCTATGTTAAGACACTGGGGGTCAGAAAATGTAAAATCCCCTGGTTAAATGGAATTTAAAAAAGGGGCAGATGCCATGGCAGCTCCAGTGGAGTCCGTGACATGGTGAAAGCCATCTTCTCGGACCTGAGGCAAAAGCTTTATAGAAGTTAGTTTCCTGGAACAGTTGCAAGACCCAAAGCAAGAAAATATCCCCCACATCATGTACTGCTTCTGGGAATAATGATGATTGTTTTTCTTACTTCATGCTACAGTAATCTGAGAACACTGAGCTTTATAGAAAACCCACAACATAATTATTTGAGAACATGTTAATGATTTTGTGAATCACACAGAAACCTCTGAGAATTTTTAGAAAAGAAGTTTTCAGCAGAAGATCAAGGAATTTTGCTTAAAAGCTATCACTAATATTCTTAAGAATAATAATAGTAAGAATCATTTAGCCATAACTTTAAATCAGTTATAAGTAGGAAAGTCTCTGATAGAAGAATCTAGGGGAAAGCCCATACCATAAAACCTGACAGCTGGAGACACTTGAAGGACTGTGACAGATTCATGAGTGTCCCTATAATAAGGCAGAAATAGATCAGGTAAAGCAAACAGAATTTCTTATGTTCCTAAAAAAAAAAAAAAAAAGCAAGGCACATAATGGTTATATATAATACAGGGCAAAAGATGGAAACCGCCTATACATATAGGACTAAACTCTGACCCACTTAGCATAGGATTAACTACACCTGATCTCTTACCTTATACAGGAGTGTATAATGAGGCTGGTAACAGAGGTGTGGTGCATGAAGGGAAAAAAGTGTCTTTCTATAATTAAAAATATTATTATATTAATATAAATTAAAAATATTATTAAGAGTAATGCCTCTTTAATTTCATCTTATACAAGAACAAAAGGATTTACTAAAAATGCAAATAAAGAAGCCTGTGGAAGGCTTGGACCAAATCAGTGCATAGTTGGAGATCTACACCTTGGATCCCCAGACATAAACTTAAAATGGTGAATTTATAACATATTAGATATAATAAAAGTCCTGCTCACAACTCTGGCAGGTTTCTAAAATCAAGCAAAGATTAACCACATTAGCTACTAGTCTTTGGTCATATAGTAAATGTAGATAATCACCAGAGTGCCATTTTCTAAAAACAGTAAGATTTAATCTTAATAAGGTCAGTATGCCTAAAAAATGGCCAATATGTGTTAAATATATGTTGGAATAAGGAACCTGTAAATTAATGTATTTTGATTTTTTGCCAATATCCTGCTGTCAAATGTATAAATAACCTAAAGAAATAAATGCAATTGCTCTGTAGCAGAGGCTCAAGCCAAAGCTCTTAGCTACTTTCCAGCACCCAAGACTTCAATTCTTTTGTTACACTGGCCCCTTGCCCACCTTTCTTCAGGGGCGGAACCCAGTGCTGCCCTCCGACAGCTGAGCGGTCTGTGGCAATTTAGATCATTGTGTTACTTTGTATAGTTATTCTAAATATCACATATAAGTGATATCATCCTGTGTTTATCCTTTTTCTTCTGGCTTACTTCATTTAACAAGTGATCTTCTAGTTTCATCCATGTTGCTGCGAATTGCATGATCGTATCATTTCTTGCCACTATTCCATTGTGTATATGTACCACATCTTCATGACCAACTCATCTGCTGTTGGACTTCTATGCTGACTCCAAATCTTAGCTACTGTGCTTAGTGCTGTAATAAATACTGCCATGTTTACATTCTTTTGAATGAATACTTTTCAGTCCTGGGGATAGATACCCAAGAGAGGGATTTCTGGGTTATGTGGTAACTCAATTTTGTGTTTACTGAGAACCCTCAATAGTGTTTTCCATGAAGGTTGAACCGGCAGAATTCCCACCTCAGTGAATGAGAACTCCTAGAAAAAATTTTTTTAATAATTTGCAATGTCATTTGTTGTTTATTAACCTATTTATAACAATAGATTCTTTGCTGGGTGAATAGACTTCTATGTTTATATTATCATACAAATAATACACTAATCCCTTTCCCATTAATGATAAATAACTCCCTAACTCTGTTCACACACAAGGATAGGTAATAAATACATGTTAGAGTGGTTATCACATAGGATGCTCAACACAGAACTAAGAAAGATAGTTATAGGAGCAAAACAGTATAGTACTAGTATGCAGTGCTAAGAGAACTGGTAAGCTAGAGAGAAAGATGGGAATGTATTCAAAGGAACTGACTTCGTGATTCCTGTTAAAGCTGAGAAATCCCAAGATATTTCAAAACTCAAGAAAGATAATATTGTAAGTTCTCTGTAAACCACTGGCCGAGATTCGGGAACAGCAGATATTTCTATTCAAGTTTCCAGGCAAGATATGGGTAAGGAGAAATTTTTTCTTTGCCATAAAAGAATTAAACTTTTTATTTGGGACAGAACTTAAATTGTTTAGTTAAAGATTAGGGTGGGACTCTGCTTGATTCAGTTTAAGTATTCACTTCCAAAAGCATGCTCACAGAAAAAAAAAAAAAGCATGTGATGGAACGCATGCCAGGGATTTTCATGGCCCAATTAAGATGACACATGACATTAACCATCACAATAAACCTTTCTGGATTAGGAATAGACTTTGGTAGCAGTGAGAGAGTTTAATTTAAACTCATCCCCTGGGTGTTCAAATGAAGGGTGACACGTAAGAATGAACATCTTCAAATTTTATACATCAGGTATTTCACTAATGTTCATTTAACCATGGTGAGAAGCAGTAAATGTCATACATGGAGATTCATGGAGATTCTGGGTCATGGATATCACTTGGTACACCTGCAAAGGGCTGGGTCATAAGACACAAGAGAAGAGGGAAGCTAATTCAAGACTTGAAAATCTGTACCACTTCCAAACTAGACCCTTACAGACAAATAAAAGGATGAATCAAATACCCAGACTGTGAACAGAAAAGCAACTAAACTTACCCAGACATTGAAAAGAGAAATTTCAGAGGTTTTTGTCCACCCTAAGTTAGAATTAAAAATTAGAAAGTTGTAGTTCAAAAAATCTTGAAATCCATTAGCAAGTAATGCAGATCATTGATAAGTGAATGACAATTATACTCACAATAGACTTTTTATCTCCAATAATATTTTCCAAGAAAATAAATGCATTATTTCTAAAGTGCTGAGAAAAAATGATTAAGCATGTGATAAAAAGTATGATAGCTATTATCGACATTTGAGTACGAGAATGGTAACATGGAGTGTATATTCAGTAAAACAACCTTTTAGTGAGTGTGAAATAAAAACCTTTAGGCGTGCAAAGAATTTACTAAATATTGAGCATCATTAGGAAACACAATCTTTGAGAGAATTAATAAAGATGAAGAAAACAAAGACAACCCCAAAGATCAATAAACTGTATTAATAAATATATTGAGTAACTAATTGTAAGACATTAATAATTGAAATTATTTGTTTTTCTGATTGTCACTGTGAAAACTTATAACAAGGAAGATAAAAAGATATTTAATATGCAGTGTCTGAGATAATTTCTGTCTCATGAGAATTTTTGAGATAAATTATAAATTTAAAGCTTCTTTAGAAGATGGTGACTAGAGTGTGAATAAAGGAAATTAAAACTAACATTAGAAATAGCATAATCATTAGATGTCACGTGGTAAGTTGATATACACCAACTCTGTGAGGGGCCCTCTTCAAGTGACAGTGATAGACTTGACTTAGGTTTCAGACGATCGGTCATCGACCAAACCTTGGATCCCATCTATAGAACTAGAAAGGTTTCTCTACCAGCATTAGGAATCAGACTTCTACTGGGGAAGACTCTAATGCTGCCAGGCACTGGTTCATATGACATCCTGATGACTTGAAAATAGTAACAACTTGCTTTTAGGACACTGTTCTCTGCATTGCCAGGTAACAGGAGACGCTCTATGACACAATGACTTTGACCTAGGATGTGAAAAACCAGGATTTCTAACCACAGAACCTGACTGCAACAACCGTCCGTGATTAAGAAGACCATTTATTGGGACTGCAAAGGAAGACTTTAGGGTTAGAAGACATAGTATGCCCAGAATGCTTCATGGGTAGGGTCTTCCAGTTTTTAGGCCAAAGTTTTACCTTTCTACTTTCCCCATATTTTGCTGTGCCTATGCAAAAAGCAAAACAAACAAAAATAAACCACAAACACAGACACAAACTGCCACACACACGCACACCCTTTTACCTTTTTCTTTTTTTTTTAATTTCTTATTTTTAAATAGACTCTTACCTTTTTCATAGAACCTTGGGATGTGGATTACTTTGTGATATCACATATTTCTTCATTTTTCTATAAAACTAAAAAACTAAAAAAAAAAAAGAGCCTGGAACCAAGTGGTCTCAGATGCATTGGTGGAGAAGAAATAAGGGCAGAACTAAATATCCAAGCCAAAATCAATGACAATAGAATTAAGGGACCTAAACTTTAACAATGTAAACTTAAATGGCCTTGTTAAACTGGCAGAACAGTGGGCAAAGTGCCGTAGTGTAGGATGCACTATGGGTTTATTGGTGGAGGGAAGTAGATACTGGTGGTGGGAATACCTCTAACTACTTATATATCTAAAATGCAACTATGAAGGACTATAGAACACAATGGTTCAATAAGATAAAATTAAAAAATAGAGACAGTGATAAAGGAAAGAAAGAACAAGAAAAAAAACCCTGTCTTTTCACTTATACCCATTGGCTTCCATTGAAATTTGTTTTCATAATAATGCCGATTATTTTTGACAAGTCTAAGACCTCTTTGGATTTTCTTTCTAGAAATAGGTGGTTAAGATGAAACATAAAGTGAGTTCTACTGCTCAAGAGAAAGAAAAATATTTTTTAATTACTTGATACAATTCCATGGAACTGTCCTTAGCAATGAACACAACTGACATGTATTGATGTTTTCTTCCCAAGCACCAACAGGAAGGGTTGCAGGAGGCTAAACTTGAATACATAAACACAACTGAATGCTGAAGTGTAGGAAATGATTCAGAGAGATGTAGACTGGATTCTTGGTTAAAACCTAAGCACAGAGAGGGTTCCTGTAAACTGATGTGAATTAAAATTTCTTTCTCTCATCTATACTGAGGAACTTGGAATGAACCAGATACTTTCTTTAAATCGACATTTCTCCACATCAAAGAATTACCAATTCCCTAGGTTACTAAAAATATCACAGGTTTTTTTCAACTTGGTTTAGATTTTAGGACATATACTATATTTTAGCTATCTTAATATGTCTCATCATGTGTTAGGAATATGGTCATTTGGTAACAAATGAAATCAAAATTGGAATAAATTTATAACCCAATTGATACTTGATTTCAGGCACAACAAAAGGCCCCATTTCATTAAGGACTCTTAATAAAATATAGAAATTAATTTTTAAAAGGAAATTAAAGTAGACTGAACTTGTGTTTTTTGAATTTATTAAAGATCTATTTTGGGGAGGTTGGGTCACACCTAGTGTCACTCAGGGACTATGTGCTCAGAAATCGCTCCTGGCTCAGGAGACCATATGGGATGCCTGGGATCGAACCCATGTCCATCCTGGATCATGCAAGACAAACACCTTACCACTGTGCTATCACTTTCGCCCCCAAAGATCTATTTTATTATCTACACCATGCCAGCCCTTACCCAAACTCTACCTCATTACCTCTTACAGCACATTGAAGAAAGTTAGGACACTTTTATAAATAAGATCTTAGGGGTTTCAGAAAGCAAAGCTACTTGCTAGGGTGATGGGGGGCAGAAGGGATTAAGGGAGGTGTGGGGGGAAATCAGAGACAGGAATGGGTTTGAAGTCTGCTCTTTTTGTCCCTGTCACACTAATCTTCTTTCTCACTTTGGCTTAGAGAGGAACTTTGAGCACCTTTGCTTACTTCTACTTAGTTTCTCCATGAATGAGCCATGCTCAACAGCTTGATTTCTATTATAGGTTGCAAGCATATGCTTTGAAACACACAATTTATTTTTCCAGGCAGGCCAAGGAGAAAACATTATTGTGTTTTTAAATACTAATTATCCTTCCTTTTATAGTTCTGGTATTCTCTCTCTTTCTCTCTCTCTCTCTCCTCTTTTTTTCTCTCTCTGTCTCCATTTCTGTCTGCCTCTGTCTTTCTGTCTCTGTCTCTCTCTCTCTCCTGCTTCCTATTTCTTATAGCTAAAGGACTAAAATGTAGTACAATTCTGACCACAATTTCTTTCCTGGACTTTACCACTCTGAGATCTGTAGCAAATATTTATGCAGACTTCTATACTTAAGTTCACTTAGGAAAAAATTTTCTATCAATAATATACTTATGGACTTTTCTCTTTGCATGGTTATTTCTGACTTTTCTTTTTCATAGAATTTAATGGAACCATTCTAGAACTAGCTCACTGATGGTCTCAAAGATATCATTTCCATCAACATATTATTTCCTTCTATTTAAAATTTCTCAGCCTAAAAAGAAATGTGTTTTAAGGAAGGTGGCCTACCTTAAAACGACACCATTTCATTAAGAACATTTATAAAAATATAAAAATTTATAAAGAAGAAAATTAAAGTAGACTGAACTTGTGTTTATTGAAGAAACATATTCGTTGAAGATCTATTTTATTTCCAATATCATGCTAGCCCTTACCCAAACACTATCTCATTATCTCCTAACAGCATATTAAATAAAAATATTAGCACACTTTTACAAATGAGATCACAGGGATCCTTAAATAAACATCCACACAGGCAAATTAAATAGAATTTCATTGAAAGCTACATATCAACATCATTTTTTTCATATTGCCTCTCACCATCCACTTAGTTTTATTTTCTTTTTAGCTTGATTAGCTCTCTACTCACATGTGGAATTACATTCTACAAGCATGCACTGACCCCCTTTACTTCACAGTAGAAACCTATCAGCTGCTTTCCCCCCAATCTGAGTACACAGCATAAGACTCTCTCTGATTCTCAAGACTAACCTTTCATGAAACCTCAGGATAGAATTAATTTTGACTAGACTGAATTTAAAATAGGGTAGTAAGCAAATGAGGAGTATGCAAATGGAGATAGAATTGAAAATGGTTCAGTATTTGTTATAGAAGGTAGTGAAAAGTAAGGGATTTCTAGAAGTCAGGAAGAGTAAGTAAAGTAAAAGGCAGCAAACAAATATAGTAGCATAATAAAAACAAGTATAGTAGAGTAAGAAGATAATTTATTTGTATGATTTTGCAACCAAAGAGTCATGTTCCTTGTGTATTTGGCAGAATATTCCCCTATCACATACATTAAAGTGAGTAGGAGGGTAGTGATACTGAATTGTAACAACTTTTAGAGAGAAAAATAGAGAAGAGAAAAATGAGATAGAGAATAGCTTGTTCTTTCAGATAGACTAGATATGCGTACAGTACTTCCTAGAAAAAAATTGATGGATAAATGAAAATGAGACAAGAATCAGAGTATAAGGCAGAAATTTACGTACATTATCTTGACAAAATGTCCTGAGGATTTTTATATGGAAAGGAGTCCACAACCTAGTTAAAAATAAAGCTACCACACAGGTATCATTATTATGTGGTTTTAAAAAGACATTTACTTAAGTTTTAAGCTGTACGTAAAATATTAAGGTATGATGTGATGGCACTGTCCATATGTTCTACTTATACACAAAAGGGTAAATGATTCTCTTTTTTGTGAGCAAAATCTTATGTCTATATTTGAATCAGAATACCCCTTGATTAGTGTGTGAAATGGTAAGTTAATCATTTGTTAATAATTTGTATTTAGTAAATAAGACTTCTAAGTAAGTCACAATGTCCACCAATGAAGTGGCATGACTCTACTGTGTACATATTTGAAGAACACCAGCCTTTTGCAATCAAAACTGTACTAAGACCTATATTCCTAGTCTTTTATTTTTTTGATGTGGTGATTGACAAAGTTGTTCATGGTAGATTCAGGTATACAATGCTCCAAAAGCAATGCCATCCCAGTTTAATCTTCCTTCTACCGAAGTCCCCAAATTATCTCCCACCCAGCTGGCCACCTTGGAAGACATATTTTTAAAGTTAATAATTACAGTTTAGGTCTCCTGCTTGCAATGTTATTGGTTCCCAAACTAGTTTACTAGTCTGAAAAGTGTTGCCAGAGGTCAGCACATGAAGGCATATACCTTGCAGATGACTGAACTGAGATTGATCCCAGGAACTCCAACTGTCCCCTGAGTTTGCCAGGAATGATTACTGAGCACAGAGCCACACCCACATAAACAAAAGCAAACAAACAAAAATGTTTTCCATATAAATTTAGAGTGGAGAAATAGTGGGAAAAATATGTCTCTGGAAAAATCAAAGTTCATTTTTCTTTTTTCTTTTTCTTAATTTTTTAAATTATTTATTTGAAGAAAATGTATTATATTGTTGACATAACTGATCATGACACATTTATTTCAGGTACTGTAGTGGGACCTTACACCCTAGACACTTGGCATAATGACTTGGCTTAGACTCCAGTTGATTCGACATTGACTATTCACCCCCTGAATTGAGGATATCACCTATGGAAACAAGCAAGGTTTCCCACACCAGCTCCAGGAACATACATTCTACCAAGGAAGGCCCTACTACCATCATGGCACTGACTTACTTCAAAAAAAGTTCTTGCATCACCTTGACAACTAAGAAACAGCAATATTTTGCTTTTAGGACAGGATTCTCTGCAATGTTAACTGATGGAAGGATGGAACCATAAAGCACAACACACCACGGGGTCTTCATCACAGGACCTGTACAGAAACCAGGATCTAAAACTACAGAAATCTGACAGCAACAACTATGAAACTGAAGAGCTGACCACCGAGAATGACCAGGAGGGGGTTGGGAAAACTGTGCATGCCTGGAGCCTTGCTTTGATCTTATGCCAAAGCACAGTTCATTTTTAAACTAGTGAATATGAGGTCTGAATACAAAAATTTGTACTGTTTCTGTAGTACACATAGTAGGCAATAAGTTGATACTTGGGAGGGGTCTAGAGAGATAACACATGGGCTAAAGCACTTGTCTGCATGTAACCAATCATGATTAGATCCCTACTATTGCATATAGGCCCTCAAGCACCTCCAGGAGTGATGTCTGAGAGCAAAGCCAGGATTAAGTCCTTAGCATAACTGGGATGACCTCCATAAATCTAAGAGGATAGAAATTGTACAGACTACCTTCTCAGATCACAATCATTGATTATTAGAATTGAACTGCAAAGTGAAACAGGAAAAACTTTAACAGCTTACTGCTGAAAAATCAGTGGGTCAGAGATGAAATCAAAGAGCAAATCAAAAGATTCCTGGAAACAAATGAGAATGAAGACATAAATTATCAGAATTTGTGAGACACAGCAAAATTGATACTAAAAGGAAATTTTATAGTTTTGCAAGCACACACCAGGAAGGAAGAAGGGGCATACATAAATACCTTAATGGGGGCTGGGCAGTGGCGCTGGAGGTAAGGTACCTGCGCTAACCTAGGACGGACCGCGGTTCGATCCCCCGGTTCCCCATATGGTCCCCCGTGCCTGCCAGGAGCAACTTCTGAGCAAAGAGCCTGGAGTAACCCCTGAGCGTCCCGGGTGTGCCCCCCCAAAAAAAATAAATAAATAAAACCTTAATGACATACAGATTGTAAAATTAGAAAGTGATGAGCAAAAACAACCAAAAATAGGTAGGTAGAAGGAAATAACAAGACTTAGAACAAAAATTAATGAAGTGGAAACTCAAAAATGAATTCGATAGATTAATGAAAGCAAAAGTTGGTTCTTTGAAAAATAAGCAAGATCAATAAACGAGTAGTAAAAATCACAAAGTAAGGGAGAGAGAAACTTAATAAAGTGGAATAGAAATGGAAAGGGGGGGTGATTATTATAGTTACAGAGATTCAAAAGTAATCAGAGACTACCTTGAGAAACTCTGTCACAAATCATGAGAACCTGAAAAAAATAGATAAATTCTTGGACACTTATAATTGTGTATGATTGAACCAGGATGACATAGCATTTCTAGACAGACCCTTCACTATTGAGGAAATTGACATGGTAATCAAAAGTCTTCCCAAAAACAAACGTTTAGGCCTAGATGAATTCACTAACAAATTCTTTAAAACCTTTCAAGAGGTCTAATTAACAATATTTTTCAGGCTCTTCCATAAAATTGAAGAAATGAAATACTTCCAGTTAGTTTTTACGAAGCTACCATCATCCTGATACCAAAAGCAGACAGAGATGCTGCAAAAAAAGAAAAATACAGGCCAACATCCCTGAAATATACAGATGTAAAAAATTTTCAAATAGGATTCAATGCCTCATCAAAAAGATCAAATACCATGAGCAAATAGGTATCATTCCAGGGATGCAAAGGTCATTTAACATCCATAAATCAATCAACATAATACACCATATTAACAAAAGAAAAATAAAAACCATATGATCATATCTATAGATGCTGAGAAAACATTTGATAAAGTCCAAAACTCATTTATGATAAAAAAAAAAAAAACCTCTCAACAAGATGGGAATGGAAGGAACTTTTCTCAATATAGTGAGGGCCATTTACACAAGCCAATGGTAACTATTAATCTCAATGAAGATAAACTAAAAACCTTTTCTCTAAAATATTGTACACAATCAGGCTATTCCCTCTTGCCACTCCTGTTTAACATAATACTGAAAGTACTTGCCATAGCAATAGGCAATAAAAAGATATTCAGGGTATCCGGAGAGGAAAAGAAGAAGTCAAGCTCTCACTTCATAAATGACATGCTACTGTATTTAGAAAACCCTAAAGACTCTACCAAAAAGCTCTGGAAACAAAAGATTCATATAACGAAGAAGCAGGATACAAAACTAACATGCCAAAATCAATGACTTTCTTATACACAAATAATGATAGAGAAGAAATAGACCTTATTAAAAATATCCCATTCACAATCCTGCCACAAAAACGCAAATACATTGGAGTCAACTTAAAGAGGTAAAGGACCTATACAAAGAAAACTACAAAGCACTGCTTCAAGAAATAAAAGAAATAAAATATAAAATAAAATAAATGAAATAAAGTCGCATACCCTGTTCATGGATTAGGAGGATTGACATAATTAAAATGGCAATACTCCCCAAAGCATTGTAAAGATTTAATGTACTTCGTCCAAGGATACCCATGATATTCTTCAAAGAAGTGATTAAATATTCCTAAAATTCCTTTGGAACAATGAACAGCCAGGAATAGCTAGAGCAACTCTTAGGGGAAAAAAGATAAGAGGTTTTTCCCAACTTTAAATTGTATTACAAAGCAGTAGTCATTAAAACAGCATGGTATTGGAATAAAGACAGACCTTCAGATCAATGAAATAGACTTGAATATTCAGAGGCTGTTCCCCAAACATACAATTAATCTTTGATAAAGGGGCAAGAAAAACCAAAATGGAGCTAAGAAAGCCTCTTCAGCAAGAGATGTTGGGACAACTGGTCAGAAATGAACAAACATTTCCTAAAAAGCAGAAGTACAGATGGTCAAAAGGCACATGAAAACTTGCTCCACATCACTAATTATCAGAGATATGTAATCAAAACAACAATGAAGGGGCTGAAGTGATAGCACAGTGGTAGGACATTTGTCTTGAATCCTGGCTAACCCAGGATAGACCTCAGTTTGATCCCTGGCATCCCATATGGTCCCCTGAGCACATAGCTGGAAGTAACCCCAAAAAAAGAAAAAAAGAAAAAAATATGAACAATGAAGTACCATCTCACACCACAGAGACTTGCATGTTACCAAGTAAAAGAACAATTAAGTACTGGCAGGAATGTGGGGAGAAAGGCATTCTCATTCACTGCTAGTAGAAATGTTGTCTAGTCCAACCTTTCTGGAAAAAATTTTGAGATTCCTCAAAAAATTGGAAATTGAGTTCCCATATGATTCAGCTATATATATATATATCTCTAGGGATATATCCTAAGAACACAAAAACAATACAAAAATATCCTCTGCATGCGTATGGTCACTGTAACTATTCACAGTAGCCAGAATCTGGAAACAATCCAGATGCCTGACAACAGATAAGTGGCTAAAGAAATGGTGGTGCATATACACAATGGAATACTATACAGCTATCAGGAAAAATGAAGTCATGAGATTTCCCTATACATTGATGGACATGGAAACTATTAAGCTGAGTGAAACGAATCTGAGGGAGAGAGAGAGAGACAGAATGGCCTCACTTATCTGTAGGACTTAAGAAAAATAAAATATAGTATGGTTATGGGTTGGAGTGATAGCAGAGTGGTATGGCATCTGTCTTTCATGCAGCCAATTCAGGACAGATCTGGGTTAGATTCCCAACATCCCATATTGTCCCCTTAGAATGCCAAGAGAGATTTCTGAGCACAGAACCAGTAGTAATCCCTGAGCACCACCGGTGTGGCCCAATGGTAAAAATTAGTAATAATAAAAAGATAGTATAGTAATAATACCCAGAGTCAATAGAGTTGGGACCTAAAAGGTACAGCCCATGAAATGAAGATTGGTGAGTGCAGCTATAGAAATAACTACACCAACGTCTATCATGACAATGATAGTGAGTGATAAAATTAGAAGACAAATTACAAGCTTGAAGACAAGCAGGGATTGGAAGAGGAGGGAGACAAGGGACCTTGGTGGTGGGAAGATTATACTAGTGAAAGGGGGAACATACTTCTTAATGACAGAAACCCAACTACAAACATGTTTGTAACCATGGTGCTTAAGTAAAGGTATTAACAGTAAAAATCAATATTGTTTCAAGGATAAGAAAATTAGCTGATGAGTGGGTTCGGAGAATATTAGAAAGAAATTCTAAACTAGATAGTTCTAACAGCTTTTAAGTTACCTCTTTTTAAATAAAGGGAATGAGGTAGTGTTGCGTTGCTTCATATAACCTAGATTCAAATAGCATTTCCTCAAATACTATTTTCCCATTGTTCCCAGCCTTGCAGGAGTGGAATGTGTACACAGATGTTTGTGCTAGTGTCTGTGCAAATGTGTGCTTACCAGGAAAATAAAAATTTTTATAAATTTTAGACAAATTTATAACAAGCAAAAATGTACTTATTAAAATGTCTATGCCTATATATATAAATTTATATATATATATATACATATATATATAAATATATATATACATATATATATGTATATATATATACATATACATATATATATATAAATTCAAAACTAAGACAATAAAAGCAACTGGAATAACAGTAATTGTGGAACAAATTTTTTCTCCTAATTAAATAGATGATGAAAATGAATTTCAAAAAAACCGTGATGTAACCTGAGTTCTAGTAGTAGGAAGCACCAGAAACAGAATTCAAACACTGATAAATTTGACACCACACAATTTAAACTCACAATGCCTTGAACTCTTGGTTTTTATTTTAGTAAAATATCTGATTCATCTTAACTCTTCCTTTTATTTTCCTTATTAATATTATTCCTTATTATTTTTCTTTTATTTCCTTTTATATCACAAATTTGTGTTTTCTCTGAGTGCCTAGCACTGGGTGTTGCCATGGATGTGATTTGATGCTTTGATTTGATGATTTGATTTTAGACAAAGTCCAGTAGGTGGAGCAAGAGAGCAGATATAAACAAGAGGGTGTTTGGTTAGAAAATGTTAGATGGCCTGAGTATTGGTCATTTTCATTTAAATCAGGTCGTTGAACTCCTTCAGAATGCAAATGACTACTGTGATCTGACATCATGGTGGAGGACAGTCAATTTTTGTTAAATAATTTCCCAATTCAAAAAAGCTTAAGTCTGGATTGGAAGGTCTTTTTTTTTTTTATAATTAATATCTTTATTTAAACACCTTGATTACAAACCTGATTGTAGTTGGGTTTCAGTCATATAAAGAACATCCCCTTTCACCAATGTCCCCAATCTCCCTCCTCTCCACCAACCCCTCACCTGTACTCTAGACAGGCTTTCTATTTCCCTCATTCATTCACATTGTTAGGATAGTTCTCAATGTAGTTATTTCTCTAACTGCACTCATCACTCTTTGTGGTGAGCTTCATGTCATGAACTGGACCTTCCAGCCCTCCTCTCTTTTGTCTCTGAGAATTATTGCAAGAATGTCTTTTATTTTTATTAAAATCCATAGATGGGTGAGACTATTCTGCATCTATCTCTCTCCCTCTGATTTATTTCACTCAGCATAATAGATTCCTGCCCTGCAGACACTCTTATTGGGAAGAGAAAGATTAGTAAAAGAAAAAGAAAATACTTCCAAAGTGTCAGTAGAAATCAGCATAGTCATTAAGACTTACTTAACTCTGGGTTTGAATCCTGACCTCCTTTTATACCCATGTGTTTATGTGTATGCACATATGTATCTGAATCAGAATCCTATTCATAAAATAAGAACAAGACATCATAATTATGCTTGGAATTTTTGTCATTTCTTTTTTAACAGCTTTTTAATAAATTTTAGATCTATGAAGGAAAAGGACAGTTAGCACTTAGGAAGCTCATGTACTCTACACCTACGAATATCTTCATTAGAATAGCAAACAATTAATGAACTATCAAATTAATGTTAACTTAATTTTATAGTTTTGGCTAGAAATTTAGCTCATTGTGTATTACACATATTGCATGTGTGAATTCCTGAGTTTAATTGCTTTTAACAAACAATATTTTTCAATTGATTTATATTTCCTTAAATTTTACTCCATGCTCCTGTTCTATTCTAGCACCTATCCTGCATGCCCATTATTTTTGATTATCAGATCTTTCTCTGGCTTTTTATTGATTTTGATGTGCTCAAAAATTTGTGGGGTTTTTTCTTCTCTTTGTCTTTTCTATTTTTTTTTTTGTCACACCCAGCAACGATCTGGGGTTTCTCCTGATCTCAACACTCAAGAATTATTCCTGCTAGTGCTTGGGTTCCATCTTGGTTGCTGGGGATTAAACCTGTGTTAACTAGATGCAAGGCAAGCACTCTACCAGCTATACTATCTTTTCCAACCCATGGAAAATGACAGTTTTGAGGCTATATTGCAAGATGTCCTACTATTAGATTGGTTTGATGTCTTACTTAAGATTAGACAAGGTTATAATTTTAGGGGATGAAGAGTAAGTGACATTTTAAATTACTTAATGTCTAGATTACATGCAATCAACATGATTTATGACAGTTGTGTTTAACTTGATCCCTAACCCAGGTTATGTTTGGCAAATTTCTCCACTGTAAAGCTCTTCCCCAATCTCTTCCTCTTTCAAAACAATTTGAAAGCTGACGCTAACTGGAGCTGATATCTGTGGCATGAAGGTTCAGGATTTTCCTCTTGAGGTATCTGAAATTCTTGAAAAATATACCTTTGACTAATTTGTGTATGCCATTTTTCTTCCTATTAATGTGGGCTCACATATATCTTTGGCATATCATGCAGTACACTTAATAATAAGTCACTCAACTTGTTTCAGCTTGAAATTCTTTCATTGGGTCCTTCTACCCC
>PVKC010008245.1:0-28384 GCA_004027635.1 Crocidura indochinensis | reverse complement strand
AAAATATTTTTAATAAATAAATTCTTTTATTGAGTCACCATGAGATACACAGTTCCAAAGTGGTTCATGATTGAGTTTCGGCCATATAGTATTCCACATCCATCCCTTCCCCAGAGCATATTTCCCACCACCAGTGTCTGCAGTTCCTCTTCCACCTTCCCTAGAAGGAACTTTTTACACTGCCTCCCCTCTGCTCCCCAACACCTGCACCCTACAATTGTGTCATGGGAATGAACTTCTTTGGGTCAAATTTTCAAGACTCTGTCTCCACATCTCATGTTACCCCATCCCCCAAACACCAATCTATGAGAACAAGAGATAAAAGATGTCACATTTTTAGTCCTGAGACTGAAAACAAGAAGCCAGTAGAAGTGTCTCTAGCTTTCCCTGTCTCCTCCATGAACCCCTGAAACTTGAGTGCATAGAAATATGCAAAGCAAATTGGAGACTTGTTCTCACAGGCATCTCCCCTCTCAATTACCACCTCCCAGTCACCTCCAGGCCCAGGCAATTCAGTTCAAGATAAGCAAATGCTGGCAGGAGAAAAAAGAACTGTGGAGACAGGGCCCTTGCGGAGACCCCAACATCAGAGAATTAGCTAAAGATGCTACTGGGTTAATGTGGGGAGATACAGATAATAAGTGCCCCCCCATGTTTAACTGATTATGGGCATGCAGTGCCCATCAAAGAGGAATAAACTACTAAATAAGAATTTGAAACAATCAAAATGACAATATTGAAGAAAGATGCAAATGGAGGGGCCAGAGAGATAGCACAACAGTAGGGCATTTGCCTTGCATGTAGAAAGGTCGTGGTTCAAATCCCGGCTTTCCATATGGTCCCCTGAGCCTGCCAGGGATGATTTCTGAGCATAGAGTCAAGAGTAGTTCCTGAGCGATGCTGTTACCCCCCCCAAAAAAAAGAATGCAAATGGGAAAGTTATGGGGCAGGATTTCTAAAACTCTCCAAATGGAATCTCTCCCTCTCTCTCTATCTATCTCTCTGTCTCTCCCTCTCTCTGTCTTTCTCTCTCTCTCACTCTCTCTCTCACTCTCTCTCTCTCTCTCTCTCTCTCTCTCTCTCAGCAGGGAGTGTGTTTGAGTCACATCCAGCAGGGCTCTAGTTATTCCTGGCTCTGCACTCAAAGATCACTCCTGGCAGTTTTGAGGAACCATACGGGATGCTGGGGTCTTGTTCTACATTACTCTATTACCCCTATAACATCCCAGTAGCAGTTAAGAAAGGGATCGACTCTTTTAAGGAAGATCTGAATCAATTGTCATTAGCTGGCAGTTTTCCTTGGGGTATAAAATCCACCCTGAATGAGACTTGTAGAGGAGTTGTGAGTGGCAGTTTTAGAATGGTGGACTTGCGAACAGTTTCTATGTCTGGCTGTGACTTGCTCCCTGACTTCTACAGATTTTGGCTATATTTTCCTGGATGATTTATCCTTTTGCCTTGTTTACCTGTTTCTTGTACCTGGCCCTCAATCTTGGTCCCAGACTCAGCTCTCTCTCCTTCTTTCTTCCTCTCCGGGCCTACGAATTTGTCATAAAGCCCCTGGAATCTCTACCCTCCCTGTTTATTAAAATTTATTTAAAGAAATATCTTGTCAGATGGTCTGACAGGGCAAGGGCCCAGTGGATTCTGTCACTGGGGGCCAAACCCTGGTTGGCTGCATGCAAGGCAAACACCCTCCCCGATGTGCTTTTGCTCTGGCTTCATTTTTCTTTTTCAGCTCTCTCCCCATTCTCCACTTAAACTTACCCTCTCCTTCTCTATCTGTCTCTATGTCTTTCTCCTGTCTCTGTGCCCATGTCTCACTCTCTGCCCCCACCCACTGAAATAGAAGCAGGAGAGAAGCAAAGAAAATCATCATAAATTCACGTTTCGGAGCATGAAGTACAAGGAAAGAGATGATGGATGGGCGAGGGCGGGCTGGTGGCAGTTTTCCTGCTGTGCCATTAATATGCAAGGCGCACAGGAAACATGACTTCAAATGATCCTATATCAATACAAGCCTGGTGAAAGGGGAAAGCTGGAAGGTCCTTACTGTCTGACAGCGATGAACTGAGTTCCTGAAAAACTCACTTCTCCACGGTACTAGCCGGAAAGTAGTGAGTGGACTAGTTTCTAACTGGCTGGAGATGCTCAGTTCCTGCCTTGAGTCACCTCCATGCTGGCATTCAGCACCATCCACCCATGTGTGTCTTGGTTGGATCTGGTTTTTGTCAGACTTTACAAATGCCCCATCTTCTGGCACTGCTGGGTTTCCTCCTTAGATCACGGGTGCACGATCAGTTTTAAATCCTTTTGCATAAAAGTATGCAAGAAGCAGGTTTTCCCCGCTGAGTTTTTCCCAAAGAGAAGAAAGACAGGTGCCTAGATATATGTAGGGAGTGTGTTCATTTTTCATAACACCAGTCCATGAGCACGAATGAGCTGAAAAAATGAACCTAAGAAAAGACAAATTAGGACTTTTGTTCAGAGGCCCAGGAAAGACTTCAGGAACTACTATGTGCCTTATAGGCAAGAGACTCCAAATTTGATCCCCAGCACCACAGAGTATACACAATGCAGACTTCATCACTGTACTGTGTGTGTGTGTGTTTGTGTGCGTGCGTATGTATGATTCATAATCAACTACCCACTTTCCCAGTGGTCACAGAAGCTACAACAATAATACCAGCAAGAAAAAGTAGGGATGAAGAAATTGAAACACTAAATCAATACAATAGGGGCCAAAGCAATATTACAGCAGGGAGGACACTTGCCTTGTATGCTGCTACCCAGTTTGGATCCCCAATACCAGGAGTGATCCCCAAGCACAAAGCCAGGAGTAAGTCCTGAATACTATCATGTGTGACCCCAAAGCAAAACAAGATCAATAACTTAAAATCCTTATTCTAAGCACTGTTCATCAGGATCACCAGAATATAGGCCTGGGGATTTGGGGTGTCTGCTTGAAAGGGTCCACCACACTGGTTGGTGATCTTTAGACCAGGGCCAAAGGTTGAAAATCACAGGTCTACACTGCATGTTACCGAGTATAAAAAAAAAAGAACAAATCAAGTCTATTCCACAAACAGCTTCTCAATCAATCCACATAGATGCCAAGAAAGGGAACCGTCAAGACCATCTTTTAGATCAAGTTCCCAGCATGCCATTGGGGAATTACCAGTTGTAGCTTCCTCCAATGAGTTTTAGGGGATTAGAGGGTTCAGGGGATCAGAGACATGGTTCTCTCTCATCTCTGTGCTGGTCAGGTTGGGGTGCCTCTAACTGATAATGTCAGAGACCCCTGAGTGTGATCTAGGGAGTAGACACAGATACAAAAGGCTATTGTCCCTCCTGTTTCAAAAGTCCCCCAATCTGCTGATTACATAGTCGTCCCCCCTTCTATAGGTTTTCTAGTTGGAAGGGAAGGGGAAGAGAACACACGTAACCCCTGCTGCTCTGCCACCAATCTCCTTTTCTTCCAAGTTGGGAGATTCTGAAGCAGATTTGTGAGGAGCTGTTAGTTTGGGAATGATCTTCTCACAGCCCAGCAGCAGGCGTGGGCTGAGTGGATTCAGTCCCTGTAGCCTTTTCAAATATTTCTATCAGGTTCGCAGAGCAATATCTGCTGCCAATCACAGCAATTCACTGGGGAGGAACTTTAAGAGGGAAAAATAAATCATATGCTAATTCCCTAAGTCAGAAGGAATGAGGGGGGAAGAGTAGGGATTATATGACAAGGAGAGTCAAGGGCAGGTATTAATAAATAGGTGGCCTTTCTAACAAGGCTTAACAATTTTTTGAAAATTTCCAGACTAACTTTGTGCAAGATTTCCAGGCTGATATGTTTTTCCCCATCCTCTCATTGCATATTCTACCATTTCTCTAACAGCCTTATTTCCTAATACAAACTAGTAAAACAGAAGTCCTCATAAATGAAGTCAACTGTGGGAGCAGAGAAGTGCCTAAAGAGCCCACGCACAGAACCAGAGCTTTGCAGACACATACAGAATGACATAGGGCCAAAACACCATCCTCATCCTGTGACCCAAAGGGCCTGTCCTGTCCCTATAGCATCACCAATTCTCAGTTAAAGACCCTGATCATGCACTCAAGCTCAGCCACAATGGATCAGCTCAGAGACCTTTAGTAGATTCAGCTAATTTCTGGAGTCCCATTTCCATGGAGTCTCTGCTCTTCCTTCCCAAATTCAAGAATCTACTTGTCAGTCTACTACCTATTAAGGACAAGACACCAGACCCAGGCCCCCAGGTCACAACCCAGAACTGGAAACAACGATCCACACAAGACCACCATTTTGGAAACCTGCATATTCTGGCCACCATCTTGGAAATCTGCTGGCCTAGTGGCCTGAGTTCCCCAGCTTGAGAATTGTTCCCTCTTAGTTTGGGGGAATAAATCAGCTTCCCTGTATCCCATCCCTATTTTATGATTTATCCCACACATGGAGGCAGGAGCACAACACTCTTGGAGATTTCTCATTGATATTAACTCACTTTGAATCCACTAATGGTTCCCAACTGGCTGATCTTTTTGAATCTGTAAATACTTGGAAAGGGTAGGAAGTAAGAGCAATGAGCTCACTTCCACGTTTGTGTGTGGCAAGTTCTTCACTTGCATCTGGAGTCTGAGCCTTTGCAAGATGCACATGGCTGTCTCACTAACTTTACCTCTGAGAAGGTATCATTGGACTGTCTTAAATCTAAACAGGTTGCAATCTCTATGTGCCAATAGAGTCAGATATGAGTGCTGAATGGGAATAGAGGGCAAAGACAGAGAAATGAGCACAAGAATCAACAGTCAAGGGGATGGGTTAAGTGAACTCTTGAAAGGAGGTGCTCTCTCCCACAGGAGTGGACTCAAGTCAGAGAGGAGAAGGTAAGCATGAGACAGAAGAAAGAGCACATATAGTCAGGGAATCCTACATTTGGCTCAAAGGGAAGGAGTGAGGAGTGGATAGAGATGGATTAAAAATAAAAAAACTGAGGTGTCCTAAAGGATCTGTCTGGTGTGCTAATAAGCGTTTTGGAATTCACCCTCCAGGCAAGCCATGACTCACGGAAGGATTTTCAACCTGGGGAATAACATGATTAATGAAGGCTAACATTTAGTCAGAGGGTGCCAGCCAATGTTCTAAGTGCTTCACATGGATTAAGTCATTGAATCCTCTTGACAATTGGATGAGGCCATGGCTATTAATACCTTCATTTTCCAGCAAAGAAAACCACTCGGAAACCCAAGTTCCTCGAGGGAGGACAGATTCTTGCACACTGACAGACAGAGTCTGAGCTGCTCCATTGGCTCCTTGGGCATCTGAAGGTATTTTGAGTGAGTGAGTGAGTGAGTGACTAACTACTGAGTGAGGTTCACTCAGAGCTATTTCCAGAGAAGGATAAAACTGTGGTTTGAATGAGATGGCCTCACACCAGAACCAAACTTTTATGGTGATGATTGTTTAGAACCAAAAGAAACCAGGATCCGGAGAGTACATAAGGTATTTGCCTTGCACATGATGAATTTCATTTCAATCTCGGGCATTCTATATTGTCCCCTAAGCCCAACATAAGTGATCTCTGAGCACAGAGCCAGGAATAAGTCATTGAGCATCGCTGGATATGGCCCAAAAACAAAATAGGAAAAAAAATAATTAGGGAGATAACTCAATCAAATAGATTACATGCCTTGCTGGTATCAATCCCTGGCACCATATGGACCACATAACACCATCTTGAGCACTAAGATGAGAGTAGCACTTTAAGCCCCCAAACCAAAAACTCAAAAGGGAAATATAGATCATTTGCCTTAAAAGGAGAAGAGACTGGATAGGCTTCAAAAGTTAGAGTGCAAATGAGTTAAAAGGGAATGAGTATTTCGAGCACAGCTGAATTTTATGTTGACAAAAAACATGGAGAGAAAAGTCACTACCAGGATTTCATAGTCTGATGCTTTCGCTCATGTCTTTATTCCACTATGGCCTGTTTTATAGGAAGATCCAGGGACAGTCTTCTTTTCCACAAGCAAAGTGAGTTGGTATTCATCTCTGCTACATGATCTGTCTGGCCACAGCCACAGAGAGTGGGAGCCAGGCGATCAGGATCATCTTTCTAATCTGCAATGTGAGTGGATCTGGCTGCCAGATGAAGGTCACTTGGGAGAGCCAAAGGTCTTATCAATGGCATCCTCTGAGGTGGCACCCGAGAGCTTTGTTGAGAAATGCCTAGAATGTCAACTGGGCATATCCTGGGTTGTACCAGAGCCATGCCAAGAGGCACTAGTGATCCCCATTTCATTCATATGCTTGGGTTTTAGTACTGAATAATCGGGACTATTTGGTTGAGTATAATTGGCTCCCTGAGTACTGCTTGGAAGCCCCCAAATAAAAATAAGTCAGATATAGATTTAGTACTTACTTTCAATCTACTAACTGCTACTAATCTACTAATCTTCCTAATGTAGTTGAGAAAAAAATCTATGAAATTTTTATGTAAAAGAAAGATGAGTTAAATGGATATCACTAGAATCAAGTAGTCTCCCATCCAGACTCCCATTGCAAAAATTTGCAGATATGGGACACAGTATAAATATCAAATTTGCACAGTTTTTCATATTTCTTTTTAGTTTACTGGATTTCAAGAGTTGCCTTCTCTCAAACAGAGACATTTTGATAAATTTGGTTACTGAGTACTATGTCATATTCTAAGAATATTCCAAAAGTAAACTAAATTTCAAGCGGTGCTCACAAAATACTGGCTCTGTGAAATCAAAAGCTATGTACAGGCAGAAGTTTCCTACCTTTCTTGATAGACTACTGATGGCCAAATCTGATCTTAGTCTTCCCTAGGAAAATCAACTTATATAAGAGGTATCAAGTGATGTTATTTTTAACACATTTCCCACCCCAAAAGCCCAATCTTTGCTTAAAATATGCATTACCCAATATTTCCAAGAAAAATATCTAAGGAGACAACTTCAGTTATGAAATATGGTATCAACCTTTCCATAGACAAGGTTCCCCTAACAAAAGCAAAAATTTGATGCAATGGGGCCAGAGCGGTGGCGGGAAGCAGTAAGGCATCTGCCTTGCCTGCACTAGCCTAGGACAGAGTGCAGTTTGATCCCTCAGAGTCCTAAATGGTCCCCCCAGCCAGGAGCGATTTCTGAACACATAGCCAGGAGTAACCCCCGAGCATCACCGGGTGTGGCCCCCCCCAAAAAAAACAAAAAAAAATTTGGGGGGGGCCCGGGAGATAGCATGGAGGTAAGGCGGTTGCCTTTCATGCAAAAGGTCATCGGTTCGAATCCCCGTGCCCCATATGGTCCCCCGTGCCTGCCAGGAGCAATTTCTGAGCATGGAGCCAGGAGTAACCCCTGAGCACTGCCGGGTGTGACCCAAAAACCAAAAAAAAAAAATTTTTTTTTTTTGATGCAAGCTCTAAAGAGGTAGGTAGTTTGGGAAAGTAGAGATTCTGAGGGGTGAGATGTGGAATGAAGAGAGCTTGCAAGAATATTGAGGCTAACCACAGCTGGGCTGGCCCCATGGTTGAGAATTAGTGGAGAAAAAAGTGTTCCAAATTGCCCTACAGGTTAGGAGAGAGAGAAAGAGAGAGAAACTTATTCACAAGTCCTCATCCTCCATTGATCAAGGGGATCACTGGGATGTTTATAACCAGAAGGACAGATGGGGGGACCTCCTTTGATACCCCAGGATGGCTAATCTGGGCTCATACTTGCATGCAACTATAACTATCAGAAAACTTCTGTGTTCAGCCCATGAGTAAGAGCCTCAGAATTCTTTGTTCAAATATTCAATCTTGACCAGAAATCACATCCCAGACCCCAGGGGGTATGGTTTTTTTCAAACACAAGAATCATAAATATTTTTATCTACAGTGATAGCTATATTTTATTTTTGCATTTTTAGTCTGCAGTATGTTCCCCCCGCCCTTGACATTACTCCCTCCCTCCCTACACACACACACACACACACACACACCTCCCCACTCCTGGCTTGTTGGGAAACATTTCAAGTTAACATGTAAAAACTTGGAAGGCATCCATGCAATAAAAGCTGGTTCAAATAAATTCCCCAGGAGCCAGGTCTTGAAATTGTTTATTTGGCAATGGGAGAGAGCCTGGTTGGACACTGAGCAGATTATGGAGTTGCCATCAAAAAATATTATTTTCTTTTGTAAGCAAAGGTTGCTTTTAAATCATCCTGATGGAAATGTAAGCGAAGGTCTGTGGGAATCATTGGAAAAAGTGCAAGATCTTTCTCTTCATGCTTTCTTAGAATAAGCTCAATGAATCCATTTTTCTTTTCTGGATGCTCAAGCCCCACATACCCTATCTCTCTCTGTCTCCCTATCTCAGCCTCTGTCCCTGTCTTTCTCACACACACACACCATGCTCCCTATTGTCCTTTTTTATCCTTAAACAAAAATGGAAAAAAGGAATATTCTTTACCTTTCCTATACTTTCTGCTGGTATTGATCTATTTGGAATGACCATGACTACTTCCGGGTAGGTTTCAGAATGTCGATGTCTGTTTTCTTTGAAACTTGAGTCTTTAGACCAAACTTGAGGCCCTCTGCTTTTCGACTATAATTCCACCACTTGAAATCATATATCACACCTACCTGTTAGCCTCACTAAAAGACCATGAGGAAATGGAAAATCCCTCTGAACGTCTGATGGCCAATGCTAGCTTTTATGGGCTTGGTTCTCTCAACTCCATGATCCACTCTCAAATAGACTTGTGCTACCTTGAATTGGGTCTTTACAAAACAATATCTATTCAGAAGAGTCATGGCGGAACCCCCACAGCTTGGTAAGGTCAGCCCAATGGTCTAGAGTTGGGACATAATGACAATAACACATTGTCCAAAGAAGACTTAGCCTTCTTGTGCGCGGTCATTCAAGCAATTCCAGGTCAAGCACTTTGGGGCACTGAATAACCATTTGGGCTGAAAGATCATCAGCTTTTGAGGCATTCATTCTGTACTAGGGACTGTCTTACCCCAAGAAGGGTCAGTGTTGCTTAGTTCAGCTCTGTTTTATGATCAGGGCAGAATTCTTCCCTCTTCATTGTCCCCCAAGTGACAGACAGGTCTCTGGGTGGTCCTGGGTCATTTTTTATTGGCCCCTTTTGTCTTCCACTGCCCATGGCGGTTGACATCACATTTCCGATCACAATATGGACATTATTGTGATGCTTTATGGCCAGCCCAAAGGGGAGTCACTGTCAGACATGGGGACCTCTCCTCTTTATTATAGTTGCAAAGTGACTCACAGGCCAAGAGAAATTCAGAAGACCCAGGGAGGCCCGAGCTGTAAACTCAAGAAGTCACCCCCTTGCCTGATAAACTACCACCCTCACTACAGGCCACAATGCCCCCATTAAACCCCAACACACAGTAGGCATGACTCATTCTGGCCATTTACCCAGCAAAAATCAATCATAATGCGGAGCTGGAAGGAGGCAAAGACTTTTCCAGGATGAAGAGTTGAGCTGGAGGCGGAAACATTGGAAACATGTTGACAAGGAGCCAGGTGGCCAGCTCAGGGCAGGGTTGACTAGGCTCCCCAGACCAGAACTTTCCATGAAATTGGATTTGTCAAGAGGTGGCAGCATGGCCTGACAGGACAGAAAAGCATTCGTGGTACTTGAGTCGAGGTTCACTATGCTGCACCACTATTTTTCTTTGGCACATCTGTGCTCATTTCTACCCTGCAAAGATTTTCCCAAGGGGCGTAGTAGGTCTTGGGATCATTCCTGGTCTTCTGAAAAGCCCCATAAAGCTAAAATTCATAGTTGCCTCTATCCATAGACATGCATTAATGTCTGATTCACCAAAGTGACTCATGTAACTGCATAGGTCCATGCCAAAGAGGACAACAGCAAGAATCTGAATATAGGGCCAAACGCATGGCAGGCTGGACTCAAAAGGTTTACATGTTTTCGAGGCTGGAGAGATAGTACAGTGGGTGGGGAGGTTGTCTTGCTCACACAGACTAGCTGGGCTTGATCCCCGACATTCCATATGGTCCCCCAAGTCCACTAGGAGTGATTCCTGAGTGTATTACCAGAAGTAATTCCTGAGAATTGCCAGATGTGGCCTATAAATAAAAACAAAAACTTTAAATATATATTTGTGTGTGGGGGGGGGAAGGAGATTTGGTCTTTAAACCACACCTAGCAGTGTTCCTTCCTGGCTTTGCAATCAGGGATCATTACTGGTGGTGCTCAGGGGACCCTATAGAATGTCAGAGATCAAACCCAGGTGAGTATGGTATGCAAGGCCAGGCCTTCCCCATCACTCTGTCCCCCCAAAATGCTTAATTTGTATTTTTACCACTCATCTGTAAAATAGACAGTGGCTAATGACAGTGCAAGTCCCTCGTGAATATTATCTTAATAATTGGGTTTAACTCCACAAAAGAATGAAATGACTGAAGGGTTTTCTTTTTTTTTTATTTTTAATTACTTTTGGATCTGCATCAATATACTTATATGGTCTCTTCAGTGTTTGATACGCATGAAGCACTAAATAATTAGTTCTTTTTTAAAAAAATAAATCAGTTATTGCTCCTCTTATCCAACCCTCATGATTTAGAATGCGGCAGAAACAGCAGATGTTCTTTCTACAATATTCATCATTTGGATATGGAGATTTTGTTAATACAAATTGGTTGATGGCTTCTTAGTACTGACTCCAGCTCCTCACCTCCAGCTTGTCTTTGTAGACAAAACAATGGCAGGTCAGAGAAGACAGGAGTGAGAGGCCAGAGTGATAGTACAATGGGGAAGGCATTTGCTCTGCACGCAGCTAGCCCTGGCTCCATCCCCAGTATCCCATAAGGTCCGCTGAGTCTGTCTGGAGTGATTCCTGAGAGCAGAGCCAGCAGTAACCACTGAGCACTGCTGGGCGTGACCCCCAAAAGAATCAAAAAATAAAAGGAGATGACAGGGATGAGAAAGTCACTCAGAAGAACCCTGGGTTCTACCTCTTGAGTCCATCATGAAATTATTGCATGACTCCATGACTTAGCTGCTCTGTGCCAAATTACAGAGTACCTATCTGTGGAACAGAATGACAATCCCAAGGGTCATTTGGACCTCTCCATATATGCCAGCACTAGTCACCTGGTCAGGTGGTAAAGCAACTAGCCCAACTGGAGAATGAGCACATGGTCAGACACAATACAGCTAGGTATAAAATAGAAACCAGTCACCAGAAGATAAGTATGTTCTGCTAGAAGAGAAAACAAGTGTTTGAGTACATTCACACAGAAAGGAGAGCCAGAGAAGAGGTGTGGTAGAGAGTGAGGCAGGGCATGGGGTGGGGGGAGCTAAAACTCAAAGGAGTTGGGTAACGGGGCATAGTGTTAGTTTTGCCATATAAAAAGGTTTGGGGAAATAGTGCTGGGGTTGTTTAGGTGACCAGGTAGCTGTGTTTTCTGCCAAGGAATCTTACATGGGAAAATGGTTAAGAAGCCATTTGTGGAATTTGTGGAGTTTGCTACATCTGAAGAAGCAAAATGAAAGAGAAGGAAAAGAAGGATTCCGCCATGTTTTTTGTTTTTTGTTTTGTTTTGTTTTGTTTATTTGGTTGGTGATGAGGGGTTGGTTTGGTCAGGTAATTCTGGGTCAGTTCAAAAGCAACCAAGAGCTGAACCCTAAAGTTATAAGTTGAGTAACTTCAAGCTCTTTTTTTTTTTTAAGGGAAAGGCCTGAGGGATAGCACAGTGGGTATGGCACTTGCCTTGTATGCAAGCTAACCTGAGATCAATCTCTGGCATCCCATCTGGTACCCTGAGCACTATCAGGAGTGTTCCCTAAGCACAGAGCCAGAAGTAACTCCAAGTGTCTCCAGGTATGGGCCAAAATGATAAAAAAAAAAAGTCAAAATTTAGACCACCAGCAAATAGCAATGAATGATTCCTATTCCTCTCTCTTCCCCATCCATTGCCTTCTTTTCTTCTTTTCTCTTCTCCCCTCTCTATCCCTTCCTCCCTTCTTTTTTCTAAATTATCTTTTATTTAAACACTGTGATTACAAATATGATTGTAGCTGTATGATTACAGTCATGTAAAGAACACTCCCCTTCACCAGTGCAAGATTCCCACCACCAATTTCCCAGATCTCCCTCCTCCCCACCCCATCTCACCCACACCTGTACTCAAGACAGGCTTTCTATTTCCCTCATTCATTCACATTGTTATGATAGTTCTCAGTATAGTTATTTCTCTAACTACACTCATCACTCTATGTGGTGAGCTTCATGTCATGAGTTGCACCTTCCAGCCCACATCTTTCTTATCTCTAAGATACTACTAAAAATGTTATTTGTTTTTATTAAAATCCATAGATGAGTGAAACTATTCTGTGTCTTTCTCTCTCCTTCTGACTTATTTCACTCAGCATAATAGATTCCATGTACATTTCTGTATAGGAAAATTTCATGACTTCATCTCTCCTGATGGCTGCATAGTATTCCATTGTGTATATGTACCACAATTTCTTTAGCCACTCATCTGTTGAAGGGCTTCTTGGTTGTTTCCAGAGTCTGGCTATTGTAAATAGCGCTGCAAAGAATATAGGTATGAGGAACTTCCTTAATTCTTTTCTCCCCCTCCCTCCCGAACCGAGGTCTCTTCTAAATCCACCAGTTGGTGCAAGGTGGTCTCCTGGCCACATATGGTAGTGCTCAGGGGGGGCACATGATGTGCAAAATTCACCCAGCTCAGCCACATGAAGGCCAGGAATGTACCCCACCTCTTGGACTGTTCTAATGCCCCCCCCCCTGGGCCCTGCAATGGAGTTTGAGCCTCGAAAAGCGGTCTCAGTGGGCCTCCCCAACAGACACACACACATATGTAACACATGGGTGTACATGAGCCTTGATATTTGGACCTTGGAGTCTACAGATTCAAGCAGCAAAGGATTTGAGGCAGGTCCAGACAGCAGGGGGAGACAGGCCCATGGACAAGGACACAGGACAGTCCATGGAGGGTGTCCAGGAAAAGCCTGGCAGCAGCTGACATCTCAAACCCGGGAAACTGTAGGTGGGAAGGTTGCACTAGTGAAAGGGGTGTTCTTTTTTTATAACTGAAACCCAACTACAAATATGTTTGTAATCATGGTGTTTAAACATATTATTATTATTATTTAAAAAAAAACTGTAACTGCCACGTGGAAAGAGGAATCAGCCCGCAGCCAACCGAGGTAAGCCCAAGCACTAAGAGCTGAGGTCCATCTGGGGTCAGACCCCCCCAGGCATGACTCTGTCTCTCCCCCCCTCCACTCCACTCCTACAAGCCTCCCCTGGCCCTCTCCCTCCTCCTACTCCAAAATATTCCACGTTTTCTTTTTTAATTAATTCCAGGCCGGCCTATGTGTCCAGCCCATCTGTGAGGTGTCTGGATGCCAATCCAAAGTCTGAGTCCGGGGAGTGCAGGGGTTGAGTCAGGAGCTGTAAAAGGGCCCCCCCGAGGGGCTGGAACATTCACCCCAAGTGCCGGCCAGCACTGGGCTCTTTCCCAGCCCTGCCTGCAACCAACCGGTGGCCTTCTTTGAAATGGCGGATTGGGGGAATCCACCTTCAGCAACGAGGGGTGAATAAACCACAGGCTGGGCACAGCCTAGCAACTGGGTACCATGATGGGCTGATGCCCAGTTTCAGTGTCAGTGGACCCCAAATTTGGTCATTTCCTTATCTGGGTTGGGTCTCAGTTTCCCCTTTCTCTTTTGGGAGGAGAGCTTTGTGCATTCTTTTTGTTCATTTGTTTGTTTGTTTGATTGGTTGGTTGATTGGTTGGTTGGTTGGTTGGTTGGTTGGTTGGTTGGTTGGTTAGTTGGTTTGGGGTCACTCCCAGTGTCACTCGGAGCTTCCTCCTGGCTCTGCACTCAGGAATCACTCCTGGAAGGCTCCAGGGATGCTATAGGATGCCTGGGATGGAGCCCAGGATGGCCGCATGCAAGACAAATGCCCTCCCCGCTGTACTTTTGTTCCGCCCCAGCTTTGTCAGTGTCCTACTTTCAAATTAGTCTATTTTGCTTGTGAACAGCTAAAGATAGAAAAATACAGGGTGGACCCATTAGCCACCAATGCACACAGATGATCACCACTCATGATTGGGGTAAAACCAAGGTGCAATTGGTGAGTTCAAATCCTGTGTACCAGGGGCACACAAGAGAGATGCTTAAACCAGAATCCCAGGGGTCCAACTATCCAGCTGCTAGAACATGTTTCCGCCATGCAGAGACAGTTAGAGAGCAATTCAAAATCTCTGTAAGCCCATGAGAGATGCCGAAGGTGCTCACACACTGGTGCTCCCTCCCCACCCAAAAGACTTTTCACTGGTTTAATTCATTTATTCAACACTGAGAAAGACCCACTACTCATGGAATTCAGATTTCCATGCTATCATATTCTTATTTTCTTTCCAAAAATAAAAATAAAATGAACTCACCTCACATACAGAGACAACCCTATTTTCTGTTGACAGCCAGATGTCATATTGTTAAGATCTTAGTATTGAGGCCGGAGAGGTGGCGCTAGAGGTAAGGTATCTGCCTTGCAAGCGCTAGTTAAGGAAGGACTGTGGTTCGATCCCCCGGGTCCCATATGGTCCCCCCAAGCCAGGGGCAATTTCTGAGCGCTTGGCCAGGAGTAACCCCTGAGCATCAAATGGGTGTGGCCCCAAAAAAAACCAAAAAAAAAAAAATCTTAGTGTTAAGACACTATTTGTGAGAGGGTAAGAAGTCACACTCAGCAGTGCTCAGGGGCTGTGCTTTGGCTCTTGGTTTAGGAGTGACCCCTGGCAGTACTCACAGGATCACAGGCAGTGCCAAGGATCAAACTGGAGTCAGGGGACCAGAGACATAGCATGGAGGTAAGGCGTTTGCCTTGAATGCAGAAGGATGGTGGTTCAAATCCCGGCATCTCATATGTTCCCTCGAGCCAGCCAGGAGTGATTTCTGAGTGTAGAGCCAGGAGTAACCCTTGAGTGCAGCCGACTGTGACCCCAAAACCAAAAACCAAACAAACAAACAAACTGGAGTTAGCTACATGCCAGGCAAGAACCCTAACCACTATGCTGTCTCTCCAACCCTAGAATCCTACTTATAAATGATGAATTACATCCGACCCTTTCTTAACGTCATTCTTCAATCTCTGGGGACACAGTGTGACCCTCATGTCAATTGCTGCCTCTTTTAGAGGTCACAGAGCAGACTTTTGTGAGGTGCATAATGGCTGGTTCACACATTTCCTGCTGCACACAGACACCTTCTGTGTCTGCAGACAAGGCAGGAAAGGGCGAGACTCTGAAGACTCACATCTGCCCAGCGACACTACCCACATAGCTGGTCCACTCTTGGCTGAGTTGCTGGGGAGATTCAGGTTGCCAATGCCTGGATCTGGGCTGATCCTTTTCCATGCTGCACCCTAACTCATGGCCAGCTTCATTCTGTGTTCTGGACCTCTCCCAGCCCTCACATAAATAGATCAGTGCTCCACAAACCAAACATCGAGGGGCACAGGAGACACTCAAAAAGCCAAGTGCTTGCTTTGCATACAGGACCCCAGGTTGGGTCACCAGCACTTGGTAGTGTTTCACCAAGAGCAAACCCCATGACCCAGAAAATGTGGCAGATGTGCTCCCAAACTTAAACACACACACATATAAACACACACACATACACACACACACTCACACTCACAGAGAGATTGAAAAAAATGAAGAAGCCACAATAGAGAGACATCAGGGATAAGGAGAGAAACTGAGCCTGAAAGCAACAGGGCAGAGGGTCAAGAGGGAGAGTAGAGGGGACCGGAGAGATAGCCTGGAGGTCAGTTATTTGCCTTTCATGTAGAAGGTCGGTGGTTTGAATCTCGGCATCCCATATGGTCCCCTGAGCCTGCCAGAAGCAATTTCTGAGCATAGAGCCAGGAGTAACCCCTGAGCACTGCTGGGTATGACCCCAAAAAACAAAACAAAACAAAACAAAAAAACAAAAAGAAGGAGAGCAGAGCACTGAGTCGTGAGCATACTTCTGGGCCTGGCTTCACCTCATCAAGGATTAACGAGGCTTTACCTCATTACCCATGGTACCTCAATACCCATGGTATTGATCAAGGCTGTTAGTGGAAACCAAGCACATTTGTGGGGTGGTGGCCAGCCAATTCCACGAATTCCTCCTATAAATGATGTTGTTGAAGTTAGACCCCAAGATGTAGTAGTCACAGGTGAGGTCGGATCCCGGGCAAGTAGAGCACTCCCAAAGAAGCCACTTTAGGAGAGTAACCCAGTTTATTTTAGGTGAAAAGGGAAAGGAATATTTATATTAGGGGAGAGTAAGGTGGAGAGTAAAGTGTGGACACATTGTCAGCCAAGAGGTAGGATGTAAGAGGAGATTAAAACAGGGTGTATGCTTTTGTGTTTAGGGAAGATCTCATATAGGGGATTAGGGAAGGTATGTGCTCTGTGTGTATGTACTTAAACAGGGTTTATATTTACTGTGATTAGCTACACCTTCAAGAGCTAAACATAGCAGAGGCCTGGCTAGCTTCAAGGCCTGGGCCAAACTGCTGAGGTGAGGTACACTACATCTGATTCAGTGAACACACTAGACAAGCAACATGAGAAAGGGGATCAGGTTAGCTATGAGATCCTCCTGTCCCCTCAAAAGGTTTGGAAAGAAGGCCTAAGGGGTCTTCTTCAACTTTTGGCCAATGGCCATGACTGAACCCATAGGGATGGCCACTGCATAGGTTCCATTATGAAAATCCATTGAAGTAGGTTCCATTCATTGAAGTAGGTTCAATCCATTCAAGAAAGAAGCAAGACTCATGGGCCATAAAAGGCAATGAAGGCTTCAGGAAGTGAGAGTTACCCCACACTTTGGCAATATTTCAACTGAAGAACGTTTTCAATGGCATCACATTTGCAGAGTCTATATTCTGGGCTAGCAAGAGCTGGAGGGCATTTGAGAAGCGCCAGTATGGGACAGACCCACTGCCTTGGCGATGTAGGACTCTCAAATTGAAGGGACACAGAAGGCCTGAGAATTGTATCACCTTTGTGTGACACATAATGTTGAGAAATGTGGCTGAATGGAGGATCAAACTATAAACAGGCTCCCCAGATCTTGAGAGACTTTTAATGAAAGACGTAGACAGGCCAAGAGATCTAAGGAGACTGCAAATAGCCCAGATGGACAAGAGAGTTGGGGTGACAAGGAAGTCCAAGGGGATTCTGGGAGAATTTGGAAGGTCGGGTTCCCCAGGCATGGGAAATGGGATCTAGAAAGTGAGTGAGAAGTCAGTTGGTTAAACAGATGTGATGTGCTCACGGAGGCAGGGAGGAGGCAAGGAGCAGACCTGCCCTGTAGATACTGAAGAAAGGATTGTCCAGGCCATTTTTTGTTTTGCTCAAGAAAATAACAGAAGGCTGCATGCCTCTTCTCAAGTCTAGTCTCCCTGGATCTTTTCTTCCAACTCCTCTTGAATTAGTGGTGGTTGAAGTTCTTGAACTCACCACTGCCAATTCTCCTTTCAAATCTTCACATCTTGATGCTAATGTTAGTGCTCTTGTGTTGGCAGCCAAGAAAGCTATAGTTCCTTTCACCCCACTTCAGCCCTTTTCTCTCCGACAGAGATCGCCCTTCTCTGCACCTGGCCCACTTCCCAGCGACCAGCCCCTATAGTTGAGCACCTGCACACCCCTCTACCACCACTCAGGCAGGGCCTGGACCCCTGATGAAGTGTGCAAGGTCAGGAGCCAGCCCTGGCTACACAGTCTACCCTGGAAGGATCCTTTTACATGCTGCCAAATGACTGTGGAGAATTTCACTCTTGGAGAGAGGGGTCACTGTGAGCTTGGGGTGGGGGGCTGTCCTGGGATCTTACTGCTCTCACTCAGAGGTTCCTAACTCTGAGAGGCTTTATAGTGCTGTGAAATAAGGTTCCCAAGGACTGTCGGGATCAGCAAAATCATTGGCAGCACACCCAGGTGAGAGGGTCCCCAAGCTCAGATAGACCTAACCATGCCTCTTCTGGGTTCCCCATGGACATATCGCAGGGTTGTGATTAGTGATGGGTTACGAGATGGTTCAACCCATTGAAAGCTCAGGAGTACAGCTGGGGAGGGTGTCCCAAGACAGAATGGCCAGGACTATAGAGAACAAAGCCCAAAACACCCACTCCCCTCTAGCCTTCCTGTTGGCAAGGCACTAAAGTCCTTGTCACTTGAGAGCTAGCTAAAATGATTCTCTTCTCTGTTTTCTCCTCTTACAACCTGAAGCCTCTGAGTTCACCTGGACAGAAGGTGACCTTAGAGTTTAGGGAAGAGCAGTGACCAGTGCAGTGACTAAAGGAAAAGAGCATGTGTGTGTGTGTGTGTGTCTGCAGGTTTAATTTAATCTCCTGGGAATGCATGGTTTGGGAGTATCCCCAAATATTCTCCTCCACACCCTGCTTTCCCCTCTGACGGTTATTGCTAGTGCCAGCCCCACACAGCCCCTGTTCCTGCTGCTGAGAGACCCCCTACATTTCCATCTCTGGGAGGACAGGAAGGAACAGGAGGCCACGGAGGGAGGATAAGGCCTAACAGCTGCATTCTCCTGGACAATGAGCAGGCCCCAGCAAATCCAGCAGTTTCCTGGGAGAGGACACCGAAGGAGGGGCAGTGTGGTTTTATGTTGTTGTTGTTCCTCTCCTGACAGGTGTTCTCAATCACGACAGCCAGGATTCCGAGAGCCAATCCACAAATTTGATAGCAAACAGAAGAATGCTAGAAATATGAACTGGAAACCTCAATCATTTTCAAATAGTGGTCGGTCCAGATGTCCTCCCCCCGTACTGTTCTCCACTGGGGCTCTGCTTCCTTCCTTCTGGGAACAGAAGCCATTTTGGGTCTCATTCAATGGCTATTCTTGCAGATTCAGATTCATTCATGGTCATTGGATGGGAGGTAAAGAAAATCCCTTTTCCAAACCTGGTGTTATAAAGTCACCATGAATGCCTGAGTAAAGACTTAGCTTAAGTTCCTCCATCTTATCAGCCATTTTATACATACTGGCTGACCTCTCAGTCACTCCCCCAAACATGTCCTGAAACCCTCCCCTCTCCGGAATGAGGCATTGTGCAAGCAGACAGGGTGAACTGACCTCAAAGTTATCTCCAACCAAGTCTTGAACCTCCCAACCACATCCTGAACAAAGCACCAATCCATCATAAAGAAGGAAGAAAGTGGTGGTCTGACAGTTCCCAGGAATATATGAACAATATACCCTCCAGGTGGAGCTAACCAATCATTGTAAAGGATATAAGGAAATTTAAATCATAAAAGGAAGTACCTTACCCAAGGCCAAGATTCCTCACCTCCTAATGGAGAATGCCCTGACCAATCAGCTTTAGGACTCAAAACTTGTTCGACTTTTGCATAATAAAAATCCTTTAATACAGGGGCCGGAAAGATAGCATAGAGGTAGGGTATTTGCCTTGTATGCAGAAGGATGGTGGTTCAAATCTGAGCATCCCATATGGTCCCGCAAGCCTGCCAGGAGCGATTTCTGAGCGTACAGCCAGGAGTAACTCCTGAGTGCTGCCAGGTGTGACCCCAAAACCAAAAAAGAAAATCCTTTTTTTGGGGGGGGGCCACACCCGGAGGTGCTCAGGGGTTATTCCTGGCTCTCTGCTCAAAAATAGCTCCTGGCAGACACGGGAGACCACATGGGACACTGGGATTCGAACCAACCACCTTTGGTCCTGGATTGGCTGCTTGCAAGGCAAACTGTGCTACCTCTCCGGGCCCAGTAAATCCTTTAATACAAAGCTTATTGCTTTGTGTGGTCTTTCAAATACTGGACCCTAACTGTTGGGGGGGTGGCAGGTGGACCTCACAACTGGTCTCCTTCTTTGTTGCTTTACAATTTGGCCTCACTGGAAACAGAAGTCTCCCCTGGCTTGTTTATTTACAACTTGTTTTCACCTCAAACCGAGATTTTTCTCCCCCTACTTACCTCCTTGTTCTGCATGTCAAAAGCCTGCCTGAGTGGGTCTCACTCAAGTTCAACCTCTTTGTCCTCACTCCCCCACCCAGGGATGATCTTGGTGCTTAATAAAAACTGTGGTCCGTGGGCAGCACCATCTTGCTTGACAAGACAGAAAGCTCTCCAACCACACGTGTTTCGCTCTCTCAAGCTTGACTTGACTTCTTTTCTGTGGCAACCCTGTTCCAGATTCATTTCCCTGGGGTGGGATTACAGAGTGAGCATGGAACCAAACACTTCCTCCTCCCGATTCTCCAGCGAATCTGCATCTTCTCTTCTTAGGTTCCTTGCTCCCACTTTTCTGGAAGATTGACCCCCAAAACTAAATTCAACTTAGCCTGGAAGCTACTTATATTGGGCAGGAGACATTCTCGGGCTCACTCACTGCAAAGGGGGAAGCAGACCATGTTATTCCATCTTCCATCATGCTGGTGCCAGCCCTGAACCATTCAATTTGCAATGGCTTCGCTATCTGTCATTGTCGGAGATGTTCATGTAATGGGTTTTTAATGCATGTTATTTGTTTCTTCAATGAGATAATCAGTTTCTTGGGACCCAAAATTATATTGTTAGCTGGCTCTTGGGAGCCAACTAACAGCTTTCCGTAGCAACGTATCTGCTATGGAGATGTTATCAGTACTTGGCTAATATTGATAATGCAGGAGGAAGTGAGGTTGGTGTGTAGGGAGGGTAAAGAGCACTTTGCTTCCTCTGGCACCCTCTAGTGGTGTTCAAAATACCACAGCCTCCTTGTTGCCTTCTGAAATTTTAAAAAATAAATCTTATTTTATCTGTTTATTTTGCTTTAAGGGCCATACTTGGGAATGCTCAGGGCTCACTCCTAGCTCTGCACTTAGGGATCATTCCTGCTACTGCACAAGGGACTATATGGAATGCAGCAATTAAATCCATGTGATCCAAATACAAGCAAGTGCCTAACCTACTGTCCTATTGCTCCTACCCCTGGTGATCTTTTGCAAGGCTCAGATGTGACTCAGAGAAGACATTAGGCTACCAAGGAGAAAAATCCTGAGAGACATGGTGGACAGAGCAAGTCAGAGATGCCCAGAACTACTGAAAACAGGACAGAAATGACCCCACCTGTGCAGATGCAGTGCAACGTGCACTGTTTCTCCCAGTGACGGAGAAGATGATTTCCAACTGGCAGACACGGGGGACCACATGGGACACCGGGATTCGAACCAACTCTCCTCACATTCCTTGCCCACCTTTTAGACCTGCTAAGCAGTCATGGGACACAGACACAAACATTGTCATGTAAGCTGAAGGTCTTACAGTAGGGTTCTATGTTCACATAATCTCAGAATATTTATATGAATAATTGTATAAAAATCAGCATATCTCCCCATACATGGATAAAATAAAAGGGATGTTGAGATTTTTGTTTGTTTGTTTGTTTGGGGGCCACCCCTGATGGCACTCAGAGCTCACTCCTGGCTCTATGCTCAAGAATTACTCCAGCAGGCTGGTATGGGGAGAACTATATGGGATACTGAGAATTGAACGCAGGTCAGCCATGTTCAAGACCCTCCCCATTGTACTATCACTTTGGTCTAGGATGTAGAGAAATTTTAAGACTTATTCTTTAAATGTGCCAACAATTTGTTGTTATCTGAAGTGGACATGCTAGACATTAATTCCTTAAAACTTCATAGAACTGGCAGATTGCCCCATGGATATTTTATGAAGAGGTCAGACCCAGCCTGCTGGTGGGGGAGTTCCATGTGGTGCTGGTGACTAAACTCCAGATTTCAGCAAAGCATGTGCTCAACCTGTTGAAAAACCTCTCAGTGGAGGATTTAAAATCATTATTGTTATTATTATTATTACTTTTTGGGGGGTCCATACTCAGAGTGGTGTTCAGGGGTTACTCCTGGCTCTGCTCTCAGATATTACTCCTGTCAGACTCAAGGAGCCCTGTGGGATGTTAGGGATAGAACATGGTCAGCCACATGCAAGGCAAATGCCTTCCCTGCTGTGCTATCTCTTTGTCTCCTAAAATTAATATTATTATCTGAGTACATGTTTCAGAATCAATATGGCAATTATATCACAGGCACAGATATGTAATTCAAACTGAGGGGTAAGCCAATGACAATTTTTTTTCTTATGTCTTATATATTCTCTGCTTATGGCAAACACATGTTCAGCAAGTGGTCCTAATGCTGAGTTTGAAAAGAATTCAGCAGCTGCCCACAGCAAGGGAACACAGACAGGAAAGCCATTGTTCAACCGGCTGGTGTGTGTTCACATTTCCAAGGGAAAGCATTATTCTAGAAGAGGCCTTCTTTGGGACTGCCCTTCCTAGAAATAGGCTTCATTTACAAACCAGGCATTCACCATCATTGAAAAAAAGTCTTCTTTTAAATGCCTGATTTCTCCAATGAATGACGATTTGCTGCATGAATTTGGTTAGCATACATAATGCTTTAATAGAGAAATAATCACAAGGCTGAACTGCATAATTTCTATGAGCAAGGTTTTATAGAACAATCTCCCGGGCAAACTTTCTCATCTGCTAGCACCACAACTTAAATCAAATGAAACAGGATTTGATCATGTGGGAAAAGGGGATATATTAAGGGTCCTATGTCCTAGACGGAGATTCTTCTCAGGAAATAATGAATAAAGTACACAAACAACAACAACAGCAAAAGGAGTCTAGTGTTCCTGTTCTATGGGCAGGTGATCTCTGAAGATAATGGTTTCAACAGAAATATATTCCTAGAAATAGTCTTTTTGCAATTCCATACTACCCCTTAGGAGATGGCACAAAGATTTCAGGATTTACCGAAAAAAGAAGCAAATAAAGCTTCAAACTCTTCCTCATGTGATCTTCCTCCCCCAGGCTCCCCCAGCCCAGCATATATTAGTATTAACCGAGACATCTGTTTCCTATCAGCGCCGAGAGAAGGGATATATCTCAGGAATTATGATTGAAGTTGAATCGCGGGCCAAGGGAATCTGCCCGCCCTGCGTTCGCATCCATTTGCAGTCACGCTAATCACAGCAGGGCACTCGCAGGACTCCTGTCAGCAAATCAAATCATGTGAAATCTGTGTGTTTGTGTGTGTGCAGGGCAGAGAGTGTGGGCATGTGCACATGTGTGTAGAAGTGGACATGTGTCCATATGTATGTACAGGAGTGTTTGTACAATATGTACAAGTATCCATCCATGCATGTGTATTATGGCATATATGTGTGTGAACACATGACTTGTGTTCACATGTGGGCAAGTGTTTGTGTGTATGGGTGTTTGTGTGCCTGTGTGTAAACACATTTTGCTTATATGTATGATTGTGTGTGGACATGTATCCTGTGTTTGTGTGTATGCATATGTGTGTGAGCATGTGTTTGTTGTGCTGTGTGCACATGGTTACATATTGTCATATTGTTGGTTTGACTGGGTCCCATCCTACTCAGTATATGGTTGTTGCTCATTGGTCCAAAGCACCTTTGGATGAAGCACTTCTGTTTGGGTTTTTTTAGGGGGGGTTTTGGACCATACCCAGTGATGCTCAGAAATCACATTCAGAAATCACTCATGGCTTGGGGGGCCATATAGGACACCGGGATTTGAGCCACTGTCATTCCTAGATCGGTTGCGCACAAGGCAAATGCCCTACTGCTGTGCTATCATTCTGGACCATGAAGCACCTTTTGGATCATGCCTTAGACCACTTGATTTCCACCCCAGGATGTGTCTGGCACATCCTAATAAAGACCCTGGGTTTCGGGGAGTGGGGGAAAAGGCAGTCTTGCATTTCCTGCTTTCCACCATTGAGCGATCTGCTTCTTAGATGCAGAAGGCTTTTGTGGGAGAGTCCTGGACCTGTTTTATTCTCTTAACCATATGAGAATTATTCCTGCACCCATCAGACACATGTCTTCTGTTCACATGTGCTAGTGTTTATGCATACCTATGTATAAGTATATACAGCATGTGTGTATCTGTACCTGTGACATCCATGTTGTTTGCCTGTGCATGGATATGTTCACACGTGTCTTATAGTCACATGTTTGTATGCTATTGTGCACGTGTGTGGCGTGTGTGTTCATTTGTACAAGTGTTTGCATGTGTTTGTGCATATGAGAGAGTGAGGGTGAAGAGAACCTCATCCCCATTCACCGCTTTTCATCAATTACAATATCGATTCTTACAACTTTCCCAGAATTTCTTTTAAAAAAAATTGCTTTGGAAAATGACTTTTCAGTACTAGGAACTGGGGTGAAAATAAAATAATGACTCAGTCCTTGAACAGTGGCATATTTGTTACCCTCCCCCTAAGCCAAATACCTATCTCACCTGGATGGTGAGACTCTCCCACAGCCGGGAGAGAGAGGTCTGTGGTTGGTAATAAAGGGGTTGCCTGTGGGGAGGAGAGAGGCAGATGCAGCAAGGGGAGAGATGAGACACAGGATGGATGGAGGGCAGCTGAAGGAGGCTGCTTAAAAGGCTTGGCATAGAAGCCATGTGGAGAAAAGCACATGGCAGTTAGGGCCTTGTTATAAAGCTGGGTGTCTCTGAAACTTCATCCGACTGTTACGGATCACTTCTTCACCATCACCTTAATACCTACAGACCCGTGGGCCAAAGGGGCTGAAGGCAAAGAGCTAGGTCGAGAAAGGCCTCACCATCCATCCACCACACTAGAACTCAATAATTAATAATTAATGCAACAATGTTAAGGACATAACCTAACTCACTTCAGGAAGGACTCAGGGGACCCTATGGGAGCAGGGGAACAAACCCGGGTCAGCCCATGCAAAGTAAGTGCCCTGCCTACTCTACTCTCTCTAGCCCCTAAAACCACATGTTTATTTTTTTTTAACCTCACACCCCATCAGCTGTACCACAGCTTCAGAAACTGGGCCACAGACAAGCAGCTGAGTTTCGGGCTGAGTCAGGTACCCGGGCCTGAGTGTGGGGAGGCGACAGAGCCCATTACTGGCTCCATTCTGCAGAGGCCAAGGCTCATTTTCTCCCATTACCTCCAGCCTGTCTGGGAAGAAACAAAATCAGAGCAACCTGTTCTATTCCAAGGGTGCCAAATGACTTGTCAGGGTGCTCCTTTGGGGGTCGGCTCCTCACCCCAGGGGAATTGACTGGCAGCTGTTGTTAAAGGAGTGGAAAGAGAGGAGAAAAAGAGAGAGAGAATAGGGTTTCAGGAACATGCCATGCATGCATCTGTCCCTGGTTCTATCTTTAGCATCCCATCAACCCTAGAGCACCATTAAATGCAACGCCAGGTAGCCAACGATCCCCCAAACCATCAGGCCCAAGCAGCTTGTGTCTTTCCATCTTCAAACTCTTGCTTTAAGAGTGGGTGGAGGCCACAGGTGTCCTGAGTGGGGGAGACAAACCTTAATAAATTAATGAGTGAAAAAAAATCCATTGGCAAGTCTGACTATGCTACAGTGCCATTGCTGGTGTGACCATGGGAATGTAGTTTGGTTCAGTCTGGCTCTGCCCAAGACCATGAAAACCAGTCTGCAGCCAGTGATCCCACTCTACCACTCTCCTCACCTCCCACCCCAAGCTACATGGACCATCTGTGACTGCACCATCACACCACCAGCCTTAGCAAACTACTCACTCCCAGGGATAAGGAAATGGAGCAGGTGAAGGAAGGAGTGAGGGGAAAAGGGGACAGTGGAACAAGAGGACTGCCTGGGAGGGGGTGATGCAGGAAAGGGTTGATGCTGCCCCCCATAGTTGAGCAGGGCCTGGTGCTCCCTCTTGTCTCTTTGGGATGCACCCTAGCCTTGTTGCTTTCACATCCTGTTGCCCCAACCCTGGGTTCAGGTAACTGAGCACTGCCCATTCCTGGGCAGGGCTTTGTGAAACGGATATTACATTTACTTTACCTGCAAACCCCACCCATTTCCTGGGAGGGGTCTTGGAAGGGTATATAGGTCTGTAATCTCTGGCTTTCTGCCTTTTTGCCTTTTGGATCCTGGACAACATGTAGGTCAGAGGTGACATGGATGAATGAAGATGTAGGGCTAGTTAAGATTAGCACACTTAAATGGTAGGAGCCACATCTGATGGCTAGGGCTGAATAAAGATGTTATCTCTCATGAAGCCGGCCTGTGAGTGAGATTCCTACCTGTCGCTCTCATGAACCTCCAGACTCGCTGGTTAGTGGGGACTGGAGCCACGTGGCCTGGGATGGCAAACCAAGGCCTACATCTCCATCCAGCACCATCCTAAGAGCTGATTTACTTTAACGTCCATCTCTGAACTGGGCTGTGGATCTCTTCAAGCAAGAGAGAACCATGCAAGGCTGTGTTAAAAAGTGCTCAGGAGCAAGTGCTCCGAAGGTTCTGGAAATCAGGTCCAGCTATTCTCAGTCAACTTGGCTAGTGGGAGGGTGCCAGGAGTGATGGTGGGGTGCTGCTCAGTTGTTACCGGGGCTGTGCCAGCTGGAGGCTCTGAACCACCCAAGACTGAACTTAGCTACATACATGTAAGTCAGCTACATACAAGGCAAATGCCTTTGCCTCTGCCCTTTCTCCAGTCCCCAATGTGGGACTTTTTCTTCTTGAACAAAAGGGGGTTACCAGGATATGCTCTAGACAAGTCATCTTCCTGCATCTTCCAGCCTGAGCCCCCTGAAAGTGAGTTGGTACTGGCCAACAGATAGAGGGAGAAAGCCAACCCAGCTTCAAGTGATTGAGACTGAAATGCCCCGGCAGTGACTGCTGCTAGCCAGGAGCATGTGTCCCCAGATACACTATGTCTCACTCAGACATGGGGGAGGAAGAACTGTGAGGGGTTCAAGCCGACAGAGCAGGAGGTGGGGCCTAACCCCAATCTCCCTCTGGCTTTCTATTTTCTCCCTGAATCTCTCCCTGACTTCCAAATGAGGGAAACAATAGTCCAGCTGCAGGAGCAAGAAGGCCATTTATTAGGAAGATGACATTTGTAACGAGAAACATTCTCTGGGAGAGAACAAAAGGGCTTGTTGGGCCAGAGGGATGCTTGCAAGGCTTTTTGGAGTGCAAGAAAATGTTCTTTCACTCATGTGCAGAGCCCAGAGCCTGGCAGGTTGCTCCTGCTCCAGATGTTGATGTTGTTTTGTCCTACACAGATGCAGAACAAATGGCACAAATGTACCAAAAGTTGAGGGAAGGGAGAGAAAAACAAAACAAAATACACCCCAAAATGAAAGAGGAATGTTCACATCAGGCTAGCTCCATAGACTCACTCTTTTCTAGAATGAGATATAAACTGAGTCATGAACAATCATGGACATTATCAACCCATGCAGCAGAAAGCTGGTCATCTCTGGAGGAAAAGGTGGCCAAGGTCCTGCCTTGTATCCATCCACACCTGCTGTATCCATCACCCACAGTCACTGCTTTGCTGATGACCGTGCCTCACTACCCCTGTACAATTTCTTTTAGGCCCACAAATCTGACCAAACTTCAGGTATACCTATGTTTGGGCTGATATTACCAGGGATTTTTGAGCAAATGTAGAACCCTCCCCCTGTAACTTCCTTCTTCCAAGAGACATGGCAGCTGAGAACAACCCCACAAAAGCTGCATTACCAGTAATAGTGCTTTGAATTTCTGAACAGCTTTATTTGTTTTATGCCTTTATCCCTATAGGAGCACACACCAATTTAATACCATGGACAGCTAGCAATAAGAGCTTACCAAACCTTCTGTGGTTGTATTAATAACTTCATTGGAGATACAATATTTTCACTAATGTGCTTGCCACTGTACTTTTTCTTATTTTTCTTTCATTTTTTATAAAATAAATTTCTTCTCTTTTTCTTTTTTATTTTCTCTTTCTATTCTTTTTTTTTTTTAATAACTTTGCTCTTATCTGGAAACAAATGTATTGTGGTCAACTATGTTAACTATGTGATGCATTTTCTTTAAATTAAGTTTTTTTTTTTTTAAAGGAAGGGGCCATAGCAATGGGACAGTGGTAGGGCATTTGTCTTGCACATGGCTGACCCAGGAAGGCCCATGGTTCGATCTGCCAGAATCCCATATGGTCTCTCGAGTAAGGAGCAATTTCTGAGCACAGAGTCAATTGTAACCCCTGAGCATCGTCGGGTGTGGCCCAAAAAAACCAAAAACATTTTTATATTAAGAAAAAAGACGGGCCCGGGAGATAGCATGGAGGTAAGGCGTTTGCCTTTCATGCAAAAGGTCATCAGTTCGAATCCCGGTGCCCCATATGGTCCCCCGTGCCTGCCAGGAGCAATTTCTGAGCATGGATCCAGGAGTAACCCCTGAGCACTGCCGGATGTGACCCAAAAACCAAAA
>PVKC010008244.1:0-28371 GCA_004027635.1 Crocidura indochinensis | reverse complement strand
GCCTAAGAGATTCAGGGTTTCTTCACTCTTGAAGCATATTGTCATGGGAACAATTACTGACTCCAAACCTTCTCATTGCCATATCCCAGGGGTTTTTTTTGTGTGTGTGTGTGGTGTCAGGAACCTTTCCTCTCCGTTGTGGATGAGAAAATCAGGCCACTGTAGCAAGCAATCTTGGTATTTGCGCAGGTCCTAGGACAAGGCCTAGGATAGAGTCTTTAAGGTTCTAGAGGTTCTGTTCCAACATTGTTTTGTGTTCAGTTTTCTGTATCATGTGCTCCATGTTTTTGCTCGTTCCCTAAACCAAAGTCTAGGAAACCATGGTTCCAAAGGTTCTACTCAGTCTCTGTTGTCAGAATTGGGCCTCTGTACTAAGAAATCTTGATTTTTGTCAGAAACCTGAGCTATAGCCTTGAGTAGGATTTTCCTTATTGGTCTCAAGGTAAGCTCTGCCCAGTCACCGCTGTCAACATCAGTTTTTCGCAGTTAGTGCTCTTAATTTTCATAGTTCAAAGGACGATATATCTTCTTATCTCCATTTAGTGTTAGGTGATGTGATAGGACCTTCCGGTCTTAGGTCAAGTTGTCATTTCCTTGCAGTCCTCGTTGTCATACTAACAATGGCACAACTATATCTCCCAATGGAGCTTAGTTCCTGGTGTTGTTGCAGGGAGCTGTCTCAGTTCTATGTCTGGGATCTGGGATTTGAGAATGAACACTGTTCAATTTTGTGGAGACTTAGTTATATCCACACAACACATGTCCAGGATGGGAGGCACCCTTGTATAAAAAGTGCGAGTTCTTATCCTTAGAAGATAAGATCCTGTGTCTGAGACCATGATTTCCCCTTATTTTCTGTGCCTATACAAAAACACATGGTGTCCTTTTGTATCGCTGGTGCTATTCTGGGTAAGGCTGACAGGCTACACATACAGTATCTGTGGTGAGGTTTGAGCTTTTATCCCAGGCACGACGTTTTCTTGGTTTTTAAACCAAGTAGCAACAAAACCGGTGAGGATAGAGAAAATATGTATACATAAAAAGTAGAACATATAGTTAAAACTGAGGTAAAAAAAAGTAAATTGAGAAAAGAAAAGATATTTGAAAAAAAGAAAGTGATTGGGGAAGCTATCTGTATGTTTAGGAATACATATCTTAAGATGCATTATTATAAAGGTATTATGCTTACGTAGGGAATATAGGCCTCCCAATTAGGTCTTCTGAGATATTCTTGTGGGGAGTGAAAGCTAAGGCAATTTTTCGTATCACAGTTTGATCTAAAGTTTAAGATATGATTTGCAGCATTTCAGAGTCCTGTAATGTTCTTGAACCGGTGGTTTTACTGCACCTGAATCCGGTATCATGCAACAGTCCATGATATGATGGGGGTGAGAGTGGTCACAAGCTTGAATCAGCAGGCGTGTTGGTTGTGGTTTCTTGCTGGGACACGAGATGGGGGGTCTAGAGGGTGTCTTTCATTGAGGAGCTGGGTGGTGGTCCATTGGGGAAGGTGGTCGGTCTTGGTGCCCAACGAGTCAAGAACTGAGGGTAAAGAGGGCTAAATAAGGGGGAGAGAACAAATCACGGGTTGGGATATAGGGGAGTAACAGGGTCTATGGGTGTGGGAGGGCAATATAAAAGAGGGATTATATACATTGTATAGATGAATTATTTAATGATAGGGCTCAGCAGTCAGAACAACTGTATAGAAAGTAACGTTCACATAGACTCTGATTTCAGAGATCTATTTGAGTGCTATCCTCAATATATATGGTGTTCCATTTCGTTTCCTACAAATAGTCAAGAATTAGAATATTTTTGGATGATGTTAAAAAGAGAATTTGAAAATAGCTATCAGTAGGAAAAAACATCCCTGCAGGGGGTCTTCTATGGATCAGAGAATTTTCCTTTGGCTAGCTGTCCAGCCCAGTGCCCACCACATGCCAGTGGAAGAGGGACAGAACTCCTGGCCTGTGGGGACCCACAGCCCAGCTCTAGCCTCTGCAGTTGTGAATGAATGCATAGGGGAAGGGTTTTCCCCCCAGGGCCCAGGTTACCAGATCTGAACCTGAAGACCATCTCTGAATTCATTTTTAAAGTGGTATCTGAAAATTGTAATTCTATATATCTGTTATAAACTTTAAAAATAGTTGCAAAACATTATAAAAAGTGGTATTCTCAAGTGCTTTACATTGGCTGAACATAACGGTAATGACAATAATTTTGTTATTTCAATATTTTAAGGATTCCCTTGTCTGTCTATATACCAAATAATCTAGAATATTTGAAGTTTCTGGCCATAAATTTAAATATTTTACCTGTAATTACAGTCAGAAGGATAGTATAGCAGGTTGAAAATTTGTTTTATATGCAACTAAATCAGTTCAATCTCTGGAACTACAGATGGTTTCATAAGCTCAGTTATTACTGAACAGAGTTAGAAATAAATGCTTAAATTTGTTAGGTAGACCCCAAACAAACAAACAAAAAGGCACAAAAATCATTGATGTCTGACAAAACAAAATGAAAGAAATGTCTAAAATAATTTGTAATTTAATGTATAAATAAAAAATGGCCATCCAATTTGAAGTATAGACATTGACAAACATTAATTCTTATAAATCTTAATTAAATTCTACACTCCATAAAATTTTAATTTATGTTAATTTCTATTTGGAAACTAAAGTGGCATTTTATTTAAATTGCAAATATATTGATTCTTAATATATGACTTATGTGTCACCAATGATTCGAAAAGAGAATTCGCCTTTTTCCTGATTTATGTCAAATAAAACCATACTGCTTAATGACAACACAGGTAAATTTTCTACCTTAATTTTTAAAGTAGTCTCTGAACTGTATTTTCAAAATCATATTCTTTTTTTTTTTTTTGTCACACCCGGCAGTGCTCAGGGGTTACTCCTGGCTCCATGCTCAGAAATTGCTCCTGGCAGGCACAGGGGACCATATGGGGCACCGGGATTCAAACCGATGACCTTTTGCATGAAAGGCAAACGCCTTACCTCCATGCTATCTCCTGGGCCCCTCAAAATCATATTCTTATATTCTAATAAAGAAAAGCAGAGGTAAATGTATTGAGTATAAAGCTGAACTAAGTTAAACTCAGAAAATGCAGAGGTCTCTTTTGAAGATGCTTGCTTAAAAGAAAGTCTAATAAAGGACTAGTATCAAAGCTATCAAGCTACTAAGCAATCATGCTGTGGTATAGAGAGAATTTTGTTCACATAACTATATTAAAATATGTTGCAAAAGAGACATATTAACAAAAATAGGTTATATATGTTTAATTGAAAGTATTTTACAACAATATGTTTTGATTATATTCCTTTGAGGTGGATCTGTTGTTAAGCACAGTAGGTCAAAAATGCATTAGTTCTAGTGCTAATGGCTATTGCCATAGTAACATGGACATCCAGGCCCACTATCAGAATCCTTACTTGGGCAATATGTTCAGTGTTTTTAATGAGCATTCTCTGTGAATCTAATTCTAAATTGTATCCCCAGTTCTCACTTCTTTAGAAGATGTTTGAATTCAGTATTGCTTTCTTCTTGTTCACTGTGTAGTACAGCACATGTGAGTCACTCAAAACAGCATGGGGTAATTTAGGCCGATATTGCAATTACATTTAGACTTCACCATCTGGGTCAAGCAAATGAATTACAAATAAGTCTAGTCCCTAGTGAGGGTAACTTTAATCTAAAAAAGAATAAAGACAATGACAGTTTCTTTTGAATATGTGCTTTCAGTGGCTACTATTCAATGTGATTCCTACTGATTTCTATGCAATATTGAAACATACTATTTTATTGTAGTTGGGAAGATGCTTTGATTTCACTTAAACTACCCACTGGGAAGTTTTTGGGTATCTTTGTGGGAGAATATTTATGTCATTGTCCTGAATAAATTAAACTATAAACTTCAAACTTAGAAAATATGCAGTAATTATCACAATAAACACAACACTGATAATGTAATTAACAACATAGTATCAAGGGACACAAAATAGTTTCATGGACTGAGCATATGCTTTTCATGATGGAGACCTGTTTGATCCTCTGCCCACTTGATTTCCTAAACACTATCAGTAATAATTCCCAAGGTAGAGTCTAAAAATCACTTATTGTTCAGTGTGGTTCAAATTAACAAACAAAAATAATAAAAACAATAGTGTCAAGTATATTTTAAAAGTACTACATTATATTATATTATCTAGTATTTCCTGTATAAAATATTATGGTAGGTAGATAATGTAGTGATTGGGGAGGGGGTTGGGTCACACTCAGCAGCACTCAGGAGGAACTCCTGGCTCTACACTCAGAAATTGCTCCTGGGAGCTGGAGAGATAGCATGAAGGTAAGGCGTTTGCCTTGCATGCAGAAGAATGGTGGTTTGATTCCCAGCATCCCATATGGTCCCCTGAGTCTGCCAGGAGCAATTTCTGTGCGTAGAGCCAGGATTATCACCTGAGCGCTGCCGGGTGTGACTCAAAAACCAAAACATATAGGTATAATAAAGAAATTGAGTTGAACTACTATCCTTACCTCCATACTATCTCTCCTGCCCCAAAGCAGTGATTTTTATTTGTAGTATCAGTCTGCTAAAGCAATAACTCTCAGCTTGTATTATTGTTTTAGAAATTTATGCTTATAAGGAGAAAAGTCACTGTCCAAATAAGTAGAAGCAGAGATAAATAAATAGGACTGTAATACGCTGAGAAGCATCTGCACCTCAAAGGAAATAATGACTAGGATACAAAGGCCACCCACAGAATGGGAAAAACTATTCATCAGATAAGGGTCTAATATCTTAGATATACAGGTACTGACAGAACTAAACAAGAATATAAACATCTAACCCCATAAAAATGAGAAGAACTGAATAATTTCTCAAAGAAGAAATACAAATGGCCAAAGGCACAAAAATACTCCACATCAGTAACCATCAGTGAGATATAAATCAAAAAAACAATGAGGTGCCATCTCATACCACAGAGACTGGCATACATCACAAAATAAATAAATAAATAAATACATAAATAAAGGAACAATCAGTGCTGGTGGAGATGTGGGGAGAAATGAACTCTCACTGCTGGTGGGAATGCCATTCTAGTCCATCTAAACTTTGTGGAAAAAAATATGGAGATTCCTCAAAACTGGAAATTGTGCTCTCATATAACCCATCTAACCACTCCTAATGATATATCTTAAAAATAAAAAACACAATAAAAATGCCTTCTGCACACCTAAATTCATAGCAATGCTATTTACTATAACCAGAATCTAGAAACAACCGAGATGACTGACAACAGATGAGTAGCTAAAGAAACTGTGGTATATGTACTCAATGGAATACTATGCAATCATCAAAAATTTAGTCATAAAATTTTTCTATACAAGAATGGACATGGAAGCTATTATGCTGAGTTAAATAGGTCAAAAGGAGAGAGATAAACACAGAATGGAATTTAAAAAAATAAAAGACAGTATGTTAATTATACCAAGGACAATAGAGATTAGGGCTGGAAGAACCAGTCCATGATATGAAGCTTACCACAAAGAGAAATAACTACACTTAAAACTGTCATGACAATAGTGGTGAGTGTGAGAAATAAAATGTCTGGCTCAAATACAGGCAGGGGTTGGGAGAGGATGGAGAAGGGATATTGGTGTTGAGAATGTTGTACTGGTGAAGGAAAAAGTGTTGTTTTTTTTATAACTGAAACCTAACTACAAACATGTTTGTAATCATGGTTCTTAAATAAAGATATTATTAAAAATAAATTTATTCCAACAGGACTAGACTTTAGTAGTTGGGTTTTATTTCAGCAAGAATAGGAGGGCATGAATTATTTAAAGGGAGGTAGCCAATATCATTCAGTTACAGAGAGGGTTCTCCACAATGACATATCTCCATTGAAATTTCTATTACTTTTTGGCTGGGGGAGAGTGTGGTGGATATAGGAGAGATGTATTCTCTGTCTGGTCTTATAGAGTGACCCAGTAGAGAAAATATAGTGCTCTAAAAATCTGCTTAACTACTCAGTTTGAGGAAGGAGTAAGGTAGAAGTTGCCAGGAATTTAAATGGTCCTTTTTTCCCTTAGTTCTGGGTAAATGATAGTGAAGATAAAACAGTATTGCTTGTTACAAAGAGTACTACTTGCTCCACATCAGTTCTAGGTGCTGATCCTAGACAAATGACAGTAGCTATAGAATATTTTAATAACCATAGCACATTATTAATAATATAATGAAACAATGATAGCTTTTCAAGACTTTCAAGTAAAACTATTCCAAGACCTTATAATTAAATGAGAAAGCAGGCATAAAGAGATAGGGGAAACGTAAAGAGTTATAGAGAGGGACTGGAGCAATGCACAGTGGTTAGGGCCTCCGCTATGAACACTGCCTCTGCTTTGATCACCCTAACATTACATATTTTCCCTGAACCTGCCAAGAGTAGTTTCTAAGCACAGAGCCAGATTAACCTCTGCATGCTCAGTGAGTGGCCCAGAAAACAAAACAACAACCACAAAAAAGGAGTCAGAGAGAAATTTTCCATCCTTTCTAATGTGTATGTACCAAAGTAATAAACAGAGTTCATGTAAAGATACATATACACACTAGACAAATATTAATAACAACTGTAATATAATATAAAATTTATATAGAACACTATTTAAATTATATTTACTATTACAGACATTTGTTCACCAGACCACCCCTGACACTCTCTGACAGAAAAGACCCAGCCCAGAGATTGTTAAATAATATGCGTTAATCCTCTCAGGCAGAAATATCTGGGTGCTTTTTTTACTGAAATGTGGTGGAGTTGAACCCTCCTGTACCGCCCCACTATTGGAGATCCCAACAGTTTCCACCTACTGGTGCCATCTTCCTGGCAGAAAATTGTCCAGTTCTGACACCATCGTTAAGAAGAAAATAGTAGCCTCCAATACTTTCCAGGCACTCTAGTCCAGGTTGACAACCTCTGTAGATTTCTTAGAAAGAAGAGGGGCATATTTTCCTCTCTGCATGATCTGCAGTAGTCCAAAGCTACTCCTGACAGTCTCCAATAGAAAGGGCTCAGCTCTGTGACTTAATTTTATCAAAATTCCAAGTCAACTAATTTATTTAGATAGAAGAATTGGGGATCACTTAGCTACAAGCAGCCATTTGACATCTCAATATCTTGTAGTGTGGGCCTAGTAGTATCAAAGGAAATTTGACAGAAAAAAAAAATCTACCTTCCTCAGAGAGCCTAACCAGTAGCACAGAAGACTCAACTGATACCAAACCATGGCTCAATAAATCCTTTAACAGTGACTTTGGTAATACCATGGAGAGACATAATCATTTCAAATTGACTTGTGTTGATCTGATGTTCGATTATTTCAGTTGCCTTTGTATATAAAGTAAATTTGTTTGTGCTTGCATGGAGACAGGTTATAATTGTAGATGGATTACTATGGATTCTGATGGATGGATGACCAAACTGGTAGTCGGGTTTTGTTTGGACATTTAGTGCCTGTAATAGCTATTTTGTGAACAACATGGTAAATCACAGTTTTATAATAAAAATTAGAAAAAATAATTTATTAGCAAAAATGTCTAACATTTTTTGTTTTAACCAAATAAATATTTATTATGAAATTAATCTTTTTAAAGTATATAATTTTAATAACAAAATTAACAACATACTTCGTATAGAGCTGTCAAATCACTTATTAATTTGTTAAAAGACAAAATATTTCCTTTTGTGTTTGAATGGTAGTCTATTTCTTTACTATTGCTACATCTTAAGTATATATTAAAGGATGCAAACTATATGGAAACAACTAAGGAATTTCTTAAATTACTGATATATTTATGAGATAATATATTTTCTAAAGCTAACTATTCTTATAAAATTTAAATAACTTAGACATTGTATTATGCATTTGTATACCCTATCTTAAGGTTATGTAGAAATAAAATATCTTGACTTTCAAATTTATTAAAAATATATTGATAAGTTTATATTAGCAATATAAAAATATAAGAAACAGTCCTGATAATGTATGGGTAAAAATATAGAGCTAAAGATTTTGAACTCAGGTTATCTAAGCATAAGAGAAATATTTTACCCATTGTGCTATCTCTTTTGCCCCAGTTTTGATCTTATAAGGATCACTTTTCAACAAAGTAAAATTGATTGAAATATCAACTTCCAGCGATGTGGGGGTCCAAAGTGCTACTCAGGTATCAGTCATTATGATACTTAGTCTATCAATCCAGATAGTTCAATGCTAGATCCAGTAATGTAATATTAATCAGGCCTAATAGAACTGAGATCACCAATAACACCACCGTGATGCTTGGGAGCCATCTAGTGCTTGGGATCAAACTCAAGTGCTTCTGAATCTTGAGCTATTTCTCTGGCCATAGGACTACATATAGTATAAAACAATATGGATTTATCTCCATTTTAATAAGACAATTTAATTCTGATTTCATTTAATGTCATAAAAATCATTTTCACTACATATTTTGTAATAGTTTATTCAACGAATTTAATAAAATTAGCATAGCTATATCAAAGCTACTACAATTTCCCCATTTCTTTTTTTTTTTTTTTTTTTTTTTTTTTTTTTTTTTTTTTTTTTGGTTTTTGGATCACATCCGGCAGTGCTCAGGGGTTACTCCTGGCTCCATGCTCAGAAATTGCTCCTGGCAGGCACGGTGGACCATATGGGGCACCGGGATTCGAACCGATGACCTTTTGCATGAAAGACAAACGCCTTCCCTCCATGCTATCTCCCGGGCCCCAATTTCCCCATTTCTAAAGCTGAAAGGTCAGAATGATTTTAATTAACTTATTATCCCTGTACTCAAATAAGAGCTTCAGAGTCAGAAGTCAGTGTGCCTAAGGACTGATGAAACTCTTAGGAAAAAATACCTTTTCCAGAGAAGTCAAAATATACTTCTTAAAGATCCATTTTAAATTAAAATAAATTTCATATTATCTTTCTTAAAATAAATAAAATCTAATTTAATGTCATTTGCAATATATATGGCCAAATATTCAATTATAAACATTTATTATTGTTTTCATATATAATTGTGATTTTGTGACATTTAACTTTAATATGACTAGGTTATATGTAGTATCTTAGAAACCAAATCCATTGAGGCTAGGACAGAGGAAGGGAGGGGAGAAAAAAAAAACTCCATTGAAATTTAATCTTATTTTCAGTAAATAGAAAATATTCTTATTCTGAATGTAATTATTTCCATTGACCTTAAATGAAAATTTTTCAATTAACTTACATTAATTTTAATTTACATTGAATAACAAAAGATTGATGAATATATTTGATCATATGTGGTTCAAGCTCATAATTCGAGCCTAAGACATTCATTTTCTCTGTGAACATTCTTTCTACTGTAAATATTTTATAAACAAAAGCATTCTAATTACCCATTCGGTAACATACATTTTAAAGACTTTTAGTATTGGGTGCCAAATCTGAAATTATAAAATATATAAAAAATATAGGCAAAATAATTGATGATACATATATATGGGGATTAAACTCTAAAAGCACAATGAATAATAATACCTCAAAATATTTCTACATGGTCAACTCAATTACCATTAAAAGTAAGAAGATATCCTACTAATATGAAGAATTTAATCACATGCAAATACATTTGTCAAAGAAATTTACATTGTAACAGCATCTGTGTGTGAGATTCCGAAAATTCAAAAATAAGGAAAAATTATGAATATCATGAAAAAAATAGGGAGAGGAGATGAACTGAATGAACTGACACTTCATCAAAGAAGGCATGCATACAGTAGGTAAGGTATTTGTGGTATACACAGCAGACTGGGATCTCTGGTATCACATAAGGATCTTCAGCCTTTCAAGAGTGATCACTGAGCAGGTTCAGTTGTCAGCACTGTGCATATCTGGCTGTGCCTAAAAATAAATAAACAATAAAAGAAAATAGAATTGATAGACCATACAATATAGAGAATTTGCGATATGTGAAAAATAGGTCTACTGAATGCTGAATAATTCTAGTCCTGGTACTGATGTCAATGAAAATATCTTTTCAAACTCAATAGCCAATTTTTAAAAATCATATCTTGGTGACAAGTGGTCATATAAATAAAATATGGTAGGGACCAGAGAGATAGTGTATGCTTTTGTCGTGTATATGGCTAACTCTGATTCGATCCCTCTCAAAACTTGTCTTTCACCAAGTATTTACCAGAAATAATCTCTGAACACAGAGTAAGCCATGACCATGACTAGATGAGTCCACTATTCATCACACATAGAAAAAGAAAATATGGTATCATATACACTGGTATACTAATGAAAAATTTGTCATTTGTGATGATATAGGTAGGATGGGAAGGGTAATGGTAAATAAATATTTCAAAAAGAAAAATAAAGTATGGTTTATGATATATAGATTAAATAGAAACAACAAAAAAGGGAACAGACAAAACCAAATTTAAAAAAGTTCCATATGATAGCAGAATGGATGTTAAACTTCAATGACAATTCCACTCTCTGATTTTTATTTTTGATTTCTTTTTCTGAAATTTTAATAATTTTAATACAAGTGAAAAAAGACTAAGCATTCTGCTAAAACTTGAGATAAAGTTAAGTTTTACATTTAAATATACAAACTACATACGTAAATGTGACTTATGTAAGAGAAATCACACACTATCACAATCCCATGTCTAGTAGAGATAATATAATTACTTCCTGTACACTTGACTTTCTGGTAAACATCAGTTTAAAACTGGTGAGTCTACGTATAGACATTTTTTTCAGCACACATAAAATATTATTAAAAATTAGGAATAAAGAACTGTACCACTCATAACATTTGGCAGCATTTGGGAGAAGAATTGAGGTCAACTTTGAAAGAGATCATTACAAGTAAACATTTTGCCTAGGAGAATCTCTTAAAAAAGTATTAAAACGTTGTACAGAATTTGGGGCCGAAGAGGTGGCTCTAAAGGTAAGGCATCTGCCTTGCAAGTGCTGGCTAGGACAGACCGCTGTTCAATTCCCTGGCATCCCATATAATCCTCCCAAACCAGTAGCAATTTCTGAGTGCATAGTCAGGAGTAACCCCTGAGCGTCAGCAGGTGTGGCCCAAAAATAAACAAACAAACAAACAAACAAGAAGTTATACAGAATTTTAATTTGTATGCCTATACTTTCTTGTGTCCTTTTTGATAAATTCAAGCTATTTTCTTTTTCTTTTCCTCAAAGTCCCCTATATTAGTTGAACTTTTCAAAGCTAGAATTGAGGTTGGAGAAATAATACAGTGACTATGGTTCTTGCACATGTTTGACCTGGGTATTTTTAATTCCCCAGCATCTCACTTCTGAGCCCTGTCAGGAATGAAACCTGAGTATAGAGCCAGGAGTAACCCCTGAGAATTGCCAGATATGATCCCCAAACAAAAACTAAGATAGAATCGAATATGATTTGGTAAGTTATTGGGTTTTGTTAATTTCTACAAAGTGTATGAAAGGCACATAAGTTGGTAACACTATTTAAACTTTTAAACATGCTGTGTTCTTATTTGATCATCTATCCAGCTCCTTCAGTACCCCCAAAAATAGAGAGCGATTTCTCTTACAACATAGGAGTATTTCTGCTATTTTTATCAGTTTTTGTATCATTTTTACTGTACACAAATCATAAAACCAATAAATATAGATGTATTTTTATTGATTAATTTATTTTACATTTTATTTAACATTAGTAAAATAAACTCATGCATATAACATATATATATATATATACAACATATGTACATAGAATACATATGCATAGAAAGCTAGTCTTTGGATATATAATTTAATATAAAGATTATATCAATCTAATGTAAATGCTGATAAATGATATATATTGCAATTTTTCTAAAAGTATGTAAAATTTTGGTGTTAACACATGAATTAGATATTATATGTATTTTCATTTATATGCCTCTTAACAACATCTACCTAGTTTACTTTTCATAATACTGGGTATGTACGTTATTTCTATAACATTTAAAATATTTTCATTGACTATATTTTTGTTTATTTTTTAAGAATATATCCAGTGATGGAATGGAATAATATATGGAATGCCAGGTATTAAACCCAGATTGGCAAAGTGCAAGGCAATGGGGAGCGTTGGTGCAGCAGTACGGTGTTTGTCTTGCACGCAGCTGACCTACGTTGGACAGCTGTTCGATCTCCCAGTGTCCCATATGGTCCCCTGAGTCAGAAGTGATATCTGAACGCAGACCCAGGAGTAACCCCTGTGCATCACTGGGTGTGTTCCAACTCCCCCCAAAAGTGCAAGGCAATGGCCCAACTTACTGTACTATTGTTCTGACCCCTATAAATATAAATTTATACATATATATTCTAATACTATATATCAACAACAGGGTATAAGTAATGATCACCTTTTTTTAAAAAAAAGACAATATCGGGGTCCGGGAGATAGCATGGAGGTAGGGCGTTTGCCTTTCATGCAAAAGGTCATCGGTTGGAATCCCGGTGCCCCATATGGTCCCCCGTGCCTGCCAGGAGCAATTTCTGAGCCTGGAACCAGGAGTAACCCCTGAGCACTGCCGGGTGTGACCCAAAAAAAAAAAAAAAGACAATATAGGGGCCAGAGAGATAGCATGGAGTTAGTGCATGTGCTTTGCATGCAGAAGAATGATGGTTCGAATCCTGGCATCCCATATGGTTCCCTGATTCTGCCAGGAGCAATTTCTGAGCATAAAGCCAGGAGTATACCTTGAGCCCTGCCAAGTGTGACCCAAAAAACCAAGAAAAAAATAATAATATTCATTAAGAAGAATGTAGCTATTCTGATACACATCATGGGGGCTGGAGAGATAGCATAGAGGTAAGATGTTTTCCTTGCATGCAGAAAGTCTGTGGTTCAAATTCCGGCATTCCATATGGTCCACTGAGCCTGCAGGGATAGATGTCTAAGCATAGAGCCAGGAGTAACCCCTGAGTGCTGCTGGGTGTGACCCAACAACCAAAAATAAAAAAAATAAAAAATAGACAGTACTACAATTTAGAAGTCTCAATTCTCAGTCTAAAATTGACAATTTGACAAAGAATGTATTGAATAAAACAAGTAAATATAAAATGAAATTTTAATTTAATTTTTGATTGACAAGTATACTTTCACTTCTCTTATTTTAAACAAGAGTTTTAAATCCTTTTATTCTCAATATTTTGTTAATATATAGAAGTCCTCCTTTCTTTGTTATACTTTCAGACATATGGCTATTATGTCTTAGATCAGGGGAGATGTGTGGGAGGACACGCAAAGCAAAGGTTCTATTCCGGTAAAACATCAGTTACATACAAACTACAAAAAAAGGAAAAAGAAGATAGCTACTTGCAATTCCATTTTCTGCTGCTCAGTCAAGCAAACCAAAGGTAGTTTCTGGTTGTGAAAGCATCCTCTAGTCATTGCACAGAGTCACTTTTAAGGAATCTCCTCTGGGGGAAAAAAAGAGCAAAGCAAATATGTCTTAGTTGCTCGTTCTCTGTATATATTTATGTAACAAATGTATATATGTGTATACATACATCATAAAAGAATTATTTAAAAATATATGCTTTATGATTATAAATATATATAATAAATATTACTTCATGAAAACTATAGCAATTAGTGTTTTAGAACTATTTATATGTAAATAAAAGCAATGATATATGTAGGTAAAATATTTTAAATAATGAAATAATCAGAGCTAGCTGTAATAAATGTAGCTGTTTCTCTTTCTCTGCTGGAGTTCTAGCAAATCCTTTACTATGCATTTCTCACTTCTATTATTATTCATTACTTTACCTATGCTGACTTTTCTAACCCTAAAAAAAAAAATTTCTGATAGACCTTGACATATTTTCACTTTTATTTAAAGGAGCATAAATGCTTCCGCATGCACACTGATGGAAATTAATTTCACCTAAATGCTCTTAGGCTATCTATCTAGACATGTAAATACTCCTAACTGTAAATTTTGTTGCCAAAGGTATTTCATTACTGAAACAGCTCTACCAAATTGTGAAAAGAAATCAGAGTTCTGATGAAAAACTAGTAATTTGCTCTTTGTCAAATTATCTATGAGTATCAAATGTACCATTGCATTATTTGGAAAATTTATCCACTTCCTATATAGCTTTCCTCTGTAGCATTGTACTAATGTTAAATGTTGGAAAGATGATCATATCTGATGAGTAAAATTAAGCCTCAGAATGTGCTCCATGAATGTTGATGAGTATTATGAATTTAAAAAGGAATTCGTGATTGCAACTATGAACTTTAAGCATCATTCACTCACACAATGAAAACAAAAACTACATTTTAATTAAATACTTTAATACTTAAACTTTCATTTCCTCTCTATTTACATAATATATATTATTATATATAATATAATATATAATATATATTATATAATATATTGTATATATTATATACCTATATATATGTGACCCAAAGACCTATATATATATATATATATATATATATATATATATATATATATATATATAGGTCTTTGGATCACACCCGACAGTGCTCAGGGCTTTCTCCTGGCTTTAGGCTCAAAAATCTCTCCATGCAGGCTCAGAGGACCATATGGGATGCTAGGATTTGAACCACCGTCCTTATACAAGAAAGGCAAATGCCTTATCTCTATGCTATCTCTCTGGCCCATCTTAATATATTTTTATTTTAAGTATACATTTTGCTATTTAGCACTTATTTTTAAAATTTAACCCTTAATTTATTTTAATATATTTTATTGATATAATAGTTATGTTCAATAATATATGGCAGTTTCTCTGAATATTGAAGTTTGATAAGTATATAGGCATGGATAGCAACTATCACAAGTATTTTATTAATATGGCTATACACACAACTAATTAATACACAAGTATCTACTCTTTCACAGTGAAGCTAGTCTGTCAACTCAGGCATCTACTATACTGTTTTTTTCCACTATCAGTTTTCTTTTTTGTTTTTTTTTTGTTGTTGTTTTGTTTTTTGGACTACCCCTGGCTGTGCCCAGGACTTACTCCTGACTCTCCACTCAGAGTTTATTCTTAGTGAATATACTGGGGATCAAATGATTGCATGGAAAGCATGCTATACTCTCTCCAGCTCCAATTTTCATTTTTTAAATAACGTTCACTTTTTTGAGCACTTTATATAAATAAAAATATACTGTATAAAGTGTCTTCTTATAACTATCACAATGTTTTAAATTTTTCTAAAATACCTATAAGATTCATTGTGTTCATATTATAATTTGTTCTAACATTTAAATACAAATGTGATGTTTGTTCATTTATCTTGGGAAGCATTTACAATCTTTTCAGATTACTATTAACATGAAGAAAGTCATTACAATTTATGTGTGACTTATATAAAGTAGACACAGTTTTTCGTTTTCCCAGAGTAAATATTTAGGATGGAGTCAGTGAGCCATGCTGCAAATGTAAATTCAACTTTACACATTGTGAAAATGATTTTTCAAAAGGAATTTTGGTAATCAGTAACAGTTGTAAAACACTTATACTTTTCAGACATTTAAGAAATGTTATGAAGGGGCCGAGCAGTGGCACAAGCGGTAAAGCATCTGCCTTGCCAGAGCTAGCCTAGGATGGACTGTGGTTTAATCCTCCAGTGTCCATATGGTCCTTCAAGCCAGGAGCGATTTCTGAGCGTGTAGCCAGGAGTAACCCCTGAGCTTCACTCAGTGTGATTCAAACCCTCCCCCCCATCGTTCCAATGTGATGAATAGGGGCCAGAGAGATAGTATGGTAGCCAGGATTAACCCCTGAGTGTCAACAGGTGTGGCCCAAAAAATCCAGAACGAAAAAAAAAGCACACTATATTCGAAAAAAAAAAAAAAAGCACACCATATTCTAAGCTCAATGTTTAGTATACAGTTAATTCTAAATCTTAGATCCTAACACCACTACCACAAAACACTGCAGGGTCTGAAACTTATAAAAGATAGCAAATAAACAACCTCATTTTACGAATACATATAATACTTTGATCAGTGTAAAATTTCATCTGTAATCTCCTAATAAACTTTAAAGTACAATAACCTAGTAATTGTAGAATTCATATGCTATTTATTGCTTTCATAGATGAGTGCTTTTATCTAAATATATTGTTCTCACCTTTCCTGCATACTCATGATCCTGTCTTTTTTTGTTTTTTGGGTCACTCCTGGTGATGCTCAGGGGTTACTCCTGGCTCTCTCTGTGCTCAGAAATCGCTCCAAGGTGGGGGACCATTTGGGACACAGGGCTATCAAACCATAGTGCATCCTAGGTAAGCCATGTGCAAGGCAAACGCTCTCCGTTGCACCATCACACTGGCCACGATCCTGTATTTTTTTTCCTTCCATACTGTCTTTTTGTAAAGACTATAATTTGATCACTTATAGAAATTACTTTTAAATATTTTTTATTTGTATTTTGGACAACAACCAGCAGTGTTTAGGGCTAATTAAACTGTGGTCAGGAGTGGGAGTGGTTGATAGAGTATAAGTGGTGGTGTGATCAAATCTATGCCAGTAACATGCAACTTACAACACACTTACTTACTCCTTAATGGTTCTTCTTGATTAAATGTATATTCCTTATAAGTCTTTGAATGGTAGGATAAAATAGATTTCTTTGCATTTGATGGAGTGACAGAAAAATTCAACTTGCCCAAACACAGATGATACTCAATATGGTCACTTAAATAAGGTAGTTTTTTTCAGCATTCTTCATAGCTTTGCTAGTCTTTTATGCTTTATGAAAAATATATAATTTGGGAAAGATGTATTTGAATATGCATATTCACATGTCATCAAAATTTTCATATATGTTGATATATATGCCAGTTAGTACCTATCTTATTCACCATATAATATAACAATAAAAGTTGACAATGAAATTGTTTCCAATTTTTCTGTATGTCTTTGACATGCTCCATCATCCTGTAAATACATCCTTTCTTGTGAAATATATTCCGGGTTCATCTTGAGCACTATCTTATTATCCTTTGAATCATCAAACTATAAAAAGGCCCACTTCTTCATAATATCTAGAAGTATTTAAACACTGTCCTCAGTTCATTGATCCCTTAGAAAAAGGCATTTTAATAGGAATAACCTTCAGGAAGTGCTCAAAATAGACCACACTCAAGTTTCTCAAAGTTGGACTCATAAAGATGTCCTATTAGGAATGCAAATTATTTGAGCTAAATACAATCCAAGTCCTGTAATGTAATAAGAAGTTCTTGCTTCTCTTTTATCTTTTTTGCCTTTTCCTTTATGGAAGAAATTATAATTTTCTTAGCTAAAGGAAGAACATATTGTCAATTCTTTTTGTTTTTGTTTTGTGGCAAACTAGGTGTCAGGGCTTAGTTTTGTCTCAGCAATTAGGGATCACTCATGAGGAGGCTTCTGGGAGGGGAAGAAGGGGGCAACATAGGGGAGAAAAAGAAGAGCAAGTGTTTTACTCACTGTGCTATTGCTCTTTCCAAGACTGCCAATTCTCAACGTTCCTTCTGATAATTGAAGACTTCTTTTCCTCTTCCTGATGCCCCTTCTTTTACTCTTAGTACAATATTTAAATGCCTCTCTTCTTTCATGACTGAGCCTGAATAAATAAATACATTATAATTTAAAAAAGGGTAGATTAGGCATTTCTAGTTCTTGTCAATGAATTAGCTTTTCCTATATTATTTATTTTTCATGTTCTATGCACAACCATGTATAGAAAAAATTCATGACATCATCTCTCCTGACGACTGCATAATATTCCTTTGTGTATATGTAGCACGGTTTCTTTAGCCATTCATCTGTTGAAGGGCATCTTGGTTGTTTCCAGGATCTGGCTATTATAAATAGTGCTGTGATGAATATAGGTTTGAGGAAGGGATTTTTGAATTACATTTTTGTGTTCCTAGGTTGTATTTCTAGGAGTGGTATATGCAACTGTATCATATCGGAGCTCAATTTCCAGTTTTTTGAAGAATCTCTATATTGTTTTCCATAAAACAATATGGACAAGATGGTATCCCCAGCAGCAGTGGGAATATATTCATAAAATATTCCTATACATAGATGCATGTGGAATCTATTATGCTGAGTGAAATAAGTCAGAGGGAGAGAGATAGACACAGAATAATTTCATTCATCTATGGGATTAAAAAATTAAAGACATTATGGCAATAATGTCCAGAGACAGTAGATATGAGGACCACGAGGACCAGCTCACAATATGAAGCTCACCACAAAGAGTGATGAGTGCATTTAGTGAAATAACTACACTAACAACAATCATGACAATGTTAGCGAGTGAGAGAAGTACAATGCCTGTCTCTAATACAGGCAGTGATGGGGAAGGAGGGCATTGTTAGGGACAATGTTGCACTGGTGAAGGGGAGGATGTTCTGTTTATGACTGAAACCCAACTACAATCATGCTTGCAATCATGATGCTTAAATAAAGATGCTATATAAAAATAGTTTCATGTCCATCCACATATAAGAAAATTTTGACTTCTCTCCTGATTGTTGCATTGTATTCCATTGTATATTTGTATATGTATGTGTATATATATGCATTTATATATAAATATATATATATATATTGGTAGTGGGAATGTTCCACTGGTGAAAGGGGGTGTTCTGTTTATGATAGAAACTCAACTACAAACATGTAGTTTGTAATCATGGTGCTTAAATAAAGATACTATTAAAAAAGTAAAAAAAAATTTAATCATGTATTTATTTTTTCCATTATTTTTATTGATGCATTGTGGTTTACAATACTACTTTATCTTTGTCTGTGCATGCATGTGTTGTGAAACATTTAGCTAGCTCATTGTCCAAGGCTTCAAAAATTAATGTGTGGCCCATCTTCCACTCCTAATTGCCCTTATTTTACTCTTCCCATCCAAGCCCTTCACAACGAAAGTGTTAAGTGCTTTAAGTATCACTTCTTTGCTTTAAATACACAATATATGTATACCTAATATATAACTAGTATACCTAAATACCAAAACAAATGCTTTGTTTAGGTATGCAGATAAGGTGTGGTGTGCCTCAGAAACAGACAAATGTTGTAACCTACCCTTTCTTCTAGAATATATATCCTTGACCATGCAACCTCTCCACTGTTGTCTAATCTCCTAGCTTTCTGGCCTTCACAGAGTGTAGGTGAGACTCCTATGCTCAACACCTTTTCACTGCCTGTGGCAAAAGCCCTATCGGAATGTTCCTGAAAGTCTGATCTCTGCCCAATTTTTGTTCCTGGATACGCAAATGAGGCCTATCTGTACTCATTCCCTGAACTAGGCCATTTACTCTGGCATATAATCCCTAGAAGACAAATTCATTAGATCAGCTGGGAGGAAGCAAAGACAGTTTGAAGAGAGGAAATGAAACTAGTTGAGGGATTACTATTTTTTGTACGGTTATTTCCCACCTACCCATCCTTAGCCATTCCAATATCTGTTATGATTAAAAACTTTTTGTTTGTTTGTTTTTGGGCCACAAATGGCTGCACTCCTGGCTCTGTGCTCAGAAGTCGCTCCTGGCAGGCTGGGGGGATCATATAGGGTGGTGGGGATCAAACTCGGGTCTCTCCTGGTCTGCAGCATGCAAGACAAATGTCCTACTACTCTGCTATCACTCCAGCCCTAGAAACCTTTTTAATGAGCAGTATTTAAACTCAAATAAATTCTCTTGGTACTTTGCCTTCCATTCTCACTATATTACTCTAACCATCCCAAATGAATTAGAGAACAGCAATAAACTGGAGGTTCTGAAAGAAGAAGACATTTTTTTACATTCTAGGAATTTCTAAACATTCCAGGAATTTTCCTGAAGCTCTTCTTAAAGAAGCTGGGGGTGCCTGAGGGTGGGGAGACTAAAGTTCCAGTTAAAGATAACTGGAACCTCTCCTGCCTGCCTTTATTTGCTTGGGTATAAGACGACTTTTGAAACAAAAAAAAAGTCAACTGAAAATCGGGGGTTGTCTTATACTCCGAATATATCCCGAAAAACGTCTCGATATGCCGCTACAATAAAATCATCTGACTATTGCCACAGAATGAATTTTCCAACTCGATCCTGCCCCCAATCACTGCAAGGCTGCTTGCTTGGACCGCCTCTCTAACTCAGCCAATCCTAGCAGGCTTTTGATGCATGAAATTAAACAATGATCTGGACCCGAATCTACACTGTCAAAAGCCTGCTCAAATGGGCCAGAGTCAGAGAGGAAGTCTATTACAGTATACCCTTTGAACCTTTGCTTGTTGTGATTGGCTCACAGTTGCAGCACAGGAACGTTGTCTTATACAGTGAATATAGACCTAAACCTACGTTTTAACTGCAAAATTTATATGTCGGCCAATACAGTAATTGGGATATAACATATTAATTTTAGTTTAACAACACAAATCGACATAAAATAACAAGAGCTCTCTGAAAAATAAATGGGAATTCTCTGCTATTTTGTAACAGCCCTGGAACAGAAATGCTAAATGATCACTTTAAAAACCTAAACCCTTTCTAATTTCCCCAATACTCACTGTGCCTATGCAAAGACAAAAACAAGCAAAGCAACAAACAAACAAAAAATCTTGCCACATCAGCCCCTTTTCTGTTTTTCTTTTTGATTCTTTTTTCTTCTTTTAATCTAATTTATCTCATTTATATTTATAGCTCTAGACCGGCTCCCACCAACTTTTTTTTAACAGAAACATAGAACGTGAATCATCTTGTTCTGCCTCATATTTCTATGTCTTCCTAAAAATTGAGAAAAAAAAAGTGGATGGAATCCAGGGCCAAGTGATCTCAGTCTTAAGAGCATTAAGTGAAAATAAAAAATGGCCAGACCTAAATACCCAACCCAAAGTCAACTTGTTACACTAGCAATCCAGGGGGCTAAGGGTCAGGTACAGGATGCATGCTGAGAACAGTGGCAGAGGGAGATCAACACTTGTGATCTAAATGTCCCTACTGCACTATCACTATGTACCTTAAACAAAACTGTGAAAGACTTGTAATTCACATTGGTCTCGGGGCCCGGAAGATAGCATGGAGGTAAGGCGTTTGCCTTTCATGCAAAAGGTCATCAGTTCGAATTCCGGTGCACCATATGTCCCCCCCGTGCCTGCCAGGAGCAATTTCTGAGCATGGAGCCAGGAGTAACCCCTGAGCACTGTCGGGTGTGACCCCCAAAAAAAATTCACATTGGTCTCAATAAAAATTATTAAAAACATAAAAATTAAATTAAAAAAGGGAAAAAATAAAACGATTTATTTTGTAAAAAAACAAAGCAAACAAAAACAAAAACAACCTAAACCCAAGGGATAATACAGAGTGTAAGGCACTTGCATTGCAAATGTCCCACCAGTGTTCCAATCTTAGGTATCCCATATGATCCCTTGAGCTCCACAGTATGCCCATCACAGATGCAGAACAGAGAAGAGAGTATAAGGATAGACTTATTAAGACTAAGTGCCATGAACTTCCAAATTAATACATTTTCAGCAGCATATTCAAGGCACACATTTACATTTTTAAACCTGATTTAATTAAACAAAGCAGAACTTATTTTAAACCATGAATCTTGTGCATGAGCCCTGTTTTCTCCTGGGTCATTAGCCCCAGTTCTCTCAGAGGCCGTGGGGGGAATTTCCTTAATTTCATTCCAGGCACTGTGCTGGCCTGGCCTTGTTTTGCTTTCCTACCTTCAAGTCTGAACTGTGAATGGCACCATTCTGGTTCACACCCTGAGTGCACAACCAGTGGAAACTGAGGCACAAGGAAGGGGGAAAAAACTAAACAATCAAAACACCCTATAAAGGAATCTAACTTAGTATTATGCTAAGCTCCTCCCAAGTGGGTAGTTGTTTCCTTGTCTGCTTTTTAATTTACTGTTATATTTAATTCAAATTCCATGTTTGAAGACGTTTTACTACCGAATATTTAAAAATTTGAAATATTGGAGAAACTGAAAATCATCAGCCAACACAATTACCCACTGTTCCTTATTTAGCCAGTTCTCCCAATCCACAGGTCCCCAGGACTCCATTGCAAAGGGATCCAATAGAGGATTGGTAAAATAATTTACAAAAAACATAATGCTTGGATAAGAGTAAAGTAATAGCTTTATTAGAGAATACACTAGTCAAAGGCGACTTACCCAGAGGTAAAAATAAGAAAAAGAAAAAAAAGCAGGTGGTCTCTCTAGGGCTCACTAAGAAGGTATCTTTTTGGGGCCGGAGAGATGGCATGGAGGTAAGGCATTTGCCTTGAATACAGAAGGATGGTGGTTCAAATCCTGGCATCCCAGATGGTTCCCCGAGCTAGCCAAGAGCAATTTCTGAGCATAGAGCCAGGAGTAATCCCTGAGCACTGCCGGGTGTGACCCCCCCCCCACAAAAAAAAAAGAAAGTATCTTTGTTGTTTTATTTTGTGCCACACCCTGCCATGCTTAAAAGTTACTTATACTCTTTGCTCAGAAATCGCTCTCTTATTATACTCAGGGGAACACATGGGATGCCGGGAATCGAACCTGAGTCCATCCTGGGTTGGCTGCTTGCAAAGCAAAAGTCCTACTACTGTGCTATATCTCTGGCCTCTGAGGAGGTATCTTTGAGATCTCTTTAGAACTCTTTTCCTGTGTTACCAAGGAACCCTTTGGGAAGAAAAATGAGACAATCAATAAATAAGGCTTTCAGTCTATTGGGTTCCCACACTAGTAATACTGAGAACAGGAGTTAAGCTCGGAGTGAGCAATTATAGTTGGGGAGTTTAGGTACAGAGTTTGAATGGTGCAAAAAATAAGTGGGAATTGATTTACAGTTGATTATTAACTTTTTTCTAACGTTAACTAAGGCTTTTTTCCAATGAAATTTTTTCATTGGAGGGATATTCTATTAGAAATAAATAGGGATTTTAGCTTAAGAGCTAATCCTCATACATTTTGGATGAGGAGATTGAAATCAATTGTCCATTTCTGTGTGGGCTGCTTCAATATCTAAAAATAGAAAAATTTACAAGTGTGCTGAGCATGCATGCTTGAAAATCATCCTTTCTCTCTGCTTGGGCTTTTATGGAGGAATAATTATAGAACACTTAGCTAGAATCTGTACTGGTTTTATTCATGTGTATGCCTTTCATGTATCTGATTAACTATGGGGAAATCCATTATCAGTACCCCAAATAAAGAACACCCTAAACCTGGCCTGATATTAAGTAAATGAACTGAGTACAGCTATAGCACAACGTCTAGAAAAAATTACTTTCACTTTCAATGTACTTTGTTATTAGTACATTATTTGGATTAAGGAAGAAATACTATGTGAATGATTCAATTAATCTTCCTAGTATTTTTTACCTTAATCTGCTTAACAAAAAAAAATGATGGTGATGAAAACTCTGTGAGTAGGTTTTTATAATACCATATAAGAATGAGATTAAAAGGAAACAAGATTTTTCTAATATACATCGATCTTGCTTTCCCCTGCCAACTACACTCATACTCACATTTGACAAACTATTTTAGCTGATAATAATTCTTAGAGTGGAATAAAAATGATACCCTAAAACCGTAACCCTCACCTAGAAATGATAGCAATAGAAGGAACAGCTAATTGGTTAGCAGCTTCTCCTTTGTTTAACCATGACTGAACATTCCAAGCTCAAATTACAATCTGCCTTAATACTACTTAATACACTTATATGGTGCCCCCATTTAAAATAGAACTGAGAATATTCTTTCTATTATTATTACTATATCCCATATATGAAAAGAAGTGTCTTAAATTAAAATAACTCTCCAAATTTTTTATCCATAGAGGTTTGTTTTGATATATGGTGGACACTCTAATTTTGCAATTTGGTCCTTAACGTTACCCGTTTCCTTTTGATTAAGTCTTCTATTAGGACCTAAAGCATGTGACCATTGAGACCACTGAAACAGACAACTGTGCACAACAGACTTGTAATACACGGAGTACGTTTTGCAAATTACTATTATCCCTCTTCCTTTATTTTTTCCTCTTATCATCTCTTTCCTTTTTTCTTGTTTCATCCTCTTCCCTCTCCAAACTATTTACTATGATATCATAAAGTTGTGTGCTGTCAGTATCTTTTTAGAAAAGGAACCTCAATGCACAAGACTTGGCAGATGACACTACTTAAGATAGAGACCTCTTATAGTGCTCACTATCATCTGCTTAATAAACTAGGTATGGAAATTATGCTTATCCTAAAATGTTCCAGCCACAATTTAACCCTGAAAGCTTCATTTAGCAAAGGTTTCCCCTGTCACTGATGAAGTGCCCAGAAATTGAAAAACCTAAGGTGTCTGCCCAATTTTTTTCTTTTTCTTATTTTTTTCCTCTCCTCATTTTTCCTTCTTTATTTTCCTCCTTTTTTCTCTTCTTTCCCTCCTAATCTATATTCTAACTATTTATCTTTTCTTGATGCAATTATTTTTTAAGCTCCCAGGTCCATTTTATGAGTGTCAGATCTTCACAAACTTGTAAAAAGAGCTCTACTGTCTGTCTATAAGGAGGCATGAGTTTGTATACAGTGTACTCCTCTTTGTTTGCCCACCTATATTATAAACAATCTATGCCTATAATGTATATAGCCTTTCTTAAATATTATCCCCTTCCCTTCCTTCAGAACTCCTTATCTCCCCCCCAATATCTCCCTATGTAACCCTCTTTACCCTCAGTTTTTAACTCATTAGTTACCGAAATCGATCCTTAGTCCCAACAAGCCACCACCCAGCTCTAGAGAGCAAAAGGACACCGTATCAGTTCCACATCTCAGACCCTGGCAAGCAGCTGCAACCGCTACTTTTGCAGACACATTTTCTGTGGCACTTCTTCTCATACACATCTCCTAAATGTGGAATTTTCACATTCAGCATGCTACTGAATTCAGCCCCAGAAGGGGCCCCAGCTCAAAGACACTACCGGATCCCTTATTGCTGCAAACCATTTCTCAAACCCAACAAGAACACGGGGTAGGATGGAAATGGACCCTGAATCTTACCCCTTCCTAAGAATATTTCAAAAGACTTACTGGGGATATCTATATTTTCTTTGTATGTATAATACCTCAATAATTATGTTTCTTAGTGTATTTATTTCCAATTGTAAAGGTTGTCTCCTCCATTACCTTTTTTCTTCACTTTTTTCTTAAAAATATTTTAATTTTTCTAATATCTCATTTTTCAATTATAAATATTTATGTATACACATATATCTGTATATGTGTTATTTCACTTGTTTGAGTTCTGCTTGATTTGAAATTTTAGAAAAGTCTTGCTTGGGATAAATGCTCAGATAAAAACCAAGGCACAGAGATTGTATAGCTTGTCATTCTTACCCTCACATGCACCAGCAGTATAATATAGCCCTGTTTCCTTTTCATAGGCTTATTAAAAATGTGGAATTCTTATGCGTAGAAACAAGCTCTTATCTATTAGGGATAAGAGCCCATATATTTTATAATATAGGAGTGCCTCCCACCCTGAACATTTGTCATGGGGACTAGACTTAGACTCCATGTGATAGGACTGTGATCCTCCAACCAGGGACCACAGGTTCCAAACATAGAAACAATGCAGTTTCCTGCAACAGCACCAGGAATCAACCCCCCTCCCCGGGACTGCCTAATACCACCCTGGCACCAGCTTGCACCAGGTTGATACAACATCCTGACAATGTGTAAACAGCAACAACTAAACTTAAGAGCAGGTTGCTCTATCTCACCACCTAATGGAAAGATGAAATCAGTAGACACTAAGTCCTTGATATGCACAAAAATCAAGATCACTAATTATAGAAGACTAACTTTGACAATAGCAGCTGGGCAGAACTTTTTCCTGGGTCCTAGCCTAGATTTTAGCTGAGGATTAAAACAAAAACCAAGACTTCTAAATCTAGAAATCTAATTTTGACAACTACTATTGAGCAGAAATTCTGGAACCATAAGGAAAGGCTCTATCCTAGGCTTCATCCTAAAATCTGTGCAAAAACCATGATCACTATTTACAGAAAACTGATTACAATAACTGTGACATAGCAGAACTTCCAGAACCATAAAGAAAGACTCTTAGACTTTGCCTTATGGCTTGTAAAATTACTAATATCTCTGATTATAGAGGACTGTCACAACAGTGCAGAACCTTTCATTGCATCATAAAAAGACTTTAGGGTTTGTTTATGAGCATATCTGAAGCTATAGTTGTTCCCATGCCTGAATGCTTCAATTTTCCCCAATAATTACTATGCTTATGAAAAAAAGAAAGAAAAAGAAAAGAAAAAATCATAAAACCTCAACACACCAATTCTCCTTCCTTTTTTCCTTTGTTGTTGTTTTATTGTTTAGTAGTTGTTTATTGTGGCTATTGTGTATTTTGTTGTTGTTGTTGTTTCTTCTTCTTCTTCTTCTTCTTCTTCTTCTTCTTCTTCTTCTTCTTCTTCTTCTTCTTCTTCTTCTTCTTCTTTTCATTTTTTCTCACCACCCCCCCTTTTTTTAAAATAGATATTGATATTTCCTAGAGAGATTCCTCCAGTTTATTTTTTATTTTATTTTATTTTATTTTTCCAACAAAACCATAGAAATTGAATCATCTTTTTTCTGCCTCATAAATTAAGGGGGGAAAAAGAAAGTGGATGCTAGTGGGAGCAAACAGCCACATGAACACTTAGTGGAAATAAATAATGATTAGGCCTAAATACCAACCCAATGAGAATAGAAACAAGGTCTACAACAAATTATATACAAAGGGGACCAGATACACTAGTAGTCCAGGGCACAATGGGGGAAGTATGGGGTGCATGCTGGGAACAGGGAAAAAGGAGGTCCACAATGGTGGTGGAGAATTACTCTAAATCACTGCCACTATGCTTCTTAAGTATAACTGTGAAAGACTTGTAATTCATATGGGTCTCTATAAAAATTATTTTTAAAAAAGCATAAGCAAAATTATTCTGGAAACTTTCTCCTATTAAATATAAAATAGAAAACTTAATTTCACAGTTTTGTGTTATCTGTGTAAACACACTAACCAATGGTTTAACAATGTCCTTTTCATCCTACTTATGTATCCCTATAAAATTAAAAATAATCTCAGTGACATTGTATATTCAATTCCAGTTTTGCTTTTTGTTTGTATAATAGGGATCCCTAACCCAAGAATTAATGATTCAGTGCTTAAACAGTTGACAAATTGAAGGGCAATGCATGTTTTTTGGCACCATTGTCTTACACCTGAATAGTTAGCACAGCTCTCAACTAGTCATATAACTATAATTTAAAGAGGCCAAAAGAAAAAATTCTAAAAGGTTCGGAGGACATAGAGTTTTCTTGGATTTCTTTTCCTCAATACAAGGTGAATGACAAAATTCTGATCAGAAATTTATTAGCTACGTTATATAGAACATTGCCAAAAATTATAGCTGCTCAACAAAAAGTGACTGTAGTAGCTGACCCATGTGTCTTTAAACAACTAGATTGGTTTAGAAGATTCAGTGGCCAATAAAAGTTCTGTGCTTGTCGAACATGTAACTTCTTACAAATAAAATAATGATATGGAGGAAGTAGAAATCAACTCAAAAGACAGAATAGCTACAGGGCATAAAGAAAAGTGATGAAATATATTCAGCTAGCCTTTCCCCTATTAATAGTCCTTTATAAATCAGGATTTCAGAGAGATAGTTCAGCAAACTGAGCACAGGCGTTAGATGAAAGATGTCTGGTTCCATTCCTAGTACCACATGCTCCTCTGAGCATTATTGGGTCACTGGGTGTGGCCCCCAAATAGAAAGACATTTCAAATACCGATAACAATTTCAATTTTTTTCGTTTTTTGGGGTCACATCGGCAGCAGTTAGGGGTTATTTCTGGCTCTGCACTCAGAAATTGTTCCTGGCAGGCTTGAGGGACCATACGGGATGCTGGGATTTGAACTACCGTCGGTCCTGGGTTGGTTGCTTGTAAGGCAAATGCCCTACCACTAAGCTATCTCTCTGACACCAACTATTTCAATTTTTAAAAGTACTTCTATAACTTTGTTTCCACAAACTAAATTTCTATTTGTGAAAAAGATTATTTTCCAACTTACGTTCTAGGCTAAAAATAAGATATATTTTTCTTTGCATTTCTTTTTTTCTTTTCTTCCTTCTTTTTCTTCTTCTCCTTCTCCTTCTCCTTCTCCTCCTCCTCCTCCTCCTCTTCCTCCTCCTCCTCCTTCTTCT
>PVKC010008243.1:7393-28485 GCA_004027635.1 Crocidura indochinensis | reverse complement strand
CCCTCAGGAGAGAACCCACCATGCCCTATTCCTCCTGTCGTCCTCAGCAGAGCCCACCAGGAGAGACCCACTTCGTACCCTGGGCTCCCTGGCTACTTTCCCCCTAGTGTCATGATAGGGTATTATAGAAGGACTTGCAAACCTCTTAATTATTGTCCAAGCCTCTCTTAGACTGAATGGATTTTATATAGTCCCCAAACCTCTGTCTCAGTTTTGAACCATTCCCTGAAACTGGGCTCACAGACAACTCAAGTCTGCAGGTGCATTCCTCTTAATTATTCAGAAATACTTTTGATTCTCAGCCAATAGACACTGAGAGAGAGGGTCAGAAATCCAGCAAGTCAGAGGGTGCCTGGTGCACAGAGTCAGGAGGAGAGTGGGACACTCTGCAGAGGGCAATGTGAAGAAACCAGATGACACAGAGCAGCCACAGATACCTCTAGAACCAAACAGAGCAACACAAGAGAAGAGTAGATTTTCTAGTAATGCCTGGGTGTCCAGCTAACCATGAGGATGGACTAAATCATGGGAAAAGGAGGGAAGGTTTTGAAGGATAGAGACTCACTGCAGAATCATGAAAGAGCCATCCTGGGAGGCTCTGTAAGGGCAGAGAGAGGTGGAAGGGTCAGGGGCTCTATTACAGATAGACTTGCTTCTGGCAGTGGGAGGATGGACAGAGAGAAGGGGAGGGAATACAGGGCTAGGAGCAAGAATTCAGGAAAAGGAAGGAGAGCAGAAGTTGGGTGTTCTCCCTTCTGCACTCACCTGCAGGCTAGGGAGAAGAACCTATTGACCCATTTCTACAGTACAGTCAGGGGACAGAAAAAACTTTAGAACCAGGATGGGGCTCAGATAAGAGTATAGTTAGAGAAGGTGGGGTCTCCAGAGACCCCTTAACTTATACTGTACAGGAAATCTGGCCCTCTTCAGAAGGCAGCCTGAGGAGTTGCCTGGGCTTGGTAGTCCAGCAGCCATGAACCAGTGACACAGGCTTCAAAGACTGAGAGGGGAGCCTCTGATGAACTTCAGGTCACTAAGATGAGGCTGCTTGTCCTTCCTGCTGGAGAACAGAAGGAATCAGTGCAACAGAAGGGGCTGGTTCCCTGCTGGGCCCAGTGAGGTCTGGTCTGCAGGGATGGCACAGAGAAACTGGTTTTCCCAGGTAAGCACCCATATTTGTCCCTTGACTAGAAGGTGCTGATGGCACAAATACCCTCTGACCAAAGGACCAAAGGAAGGAGGAAGGGGCTCCTCAGGGTTGCCCAGCCAGGCCTCTCCAGTGCTCACAAGGTGGAGTCAATGCTATGCCCCTTGGATGGTGTTTCAGTAACAGCTTGTTCCTGTCAGACTAAAGGAGAGGTACAATTATAGCTCTGGCCAGTCACTCACTAGTGTTTTACCCTCATAACCACACCAGATGGTGCTGTCAGCCTAGGAATCAGTGGTTCTCTCAGTGCCATCAAATCAATTGGAAAAAAATTCCATCCAACCTTAGTTCCCTGGAGTTCAAGTGTGGAAAGCATCCCAAACCTTGTGGGCTGATGTGGCTGCCAAGGATCAGAAAGAGGCCATACCAAGTTCAGGACAGGTTTGTTCTGATCAGAACCTCCCATTGAGCTAGTCATTAGTGTCTTTATTTCACCAGCGTTTGATTAAAGTGTGATCTGAGTTGTCTTTGCAGAAATTCACTTTCCTCTATGCAGCTGTCCTCAAACTTTATAAACAGAGGGCCAGTTCACTGTCCTTCAGATCTTTAGAGGGCCAGAGTATAGTAAAAACAAAAACTATGAACAAATTCCTATGCACACTGCATATATCTTATTTTGAAGTGAAAAACAAAAAGGGAACATATACAACAGGTGGTCCAGAGCCGTAGTTTGAGGACTGAAATTATAAGCATAGAATTAGGTTCAATTTTAGTAATCTAAGTGGTACCATCTTGAAAAAAAAAAAGTTCTAAAGGCCTTTTGCCACCCGTGATGTTGTTTTTTTGAGTCACGTGTACTGAGGACACATCACCCCCATTCTCCTGAGGTTTGTGGGATCAAATGCAGTTTAACCATCCAAATCTCTATTTTGTTTTGGTCTTAGCTATGAATCCAGGGCCTTGCACCTGGAAGGCACTTGCTCTGTTACCGAGCTCCATTCCAGTCCCAAGTCTCACTGTCTATGAGTTTGCTCTTCAGGGAGGGCATTTCTCTGGTTATCTGATGCAACTAGTTGAGAACTGTTGTCCTGGTGGAGGTGCTTGTAGTGATAACAGTGATGAGGATAACTCCATGTGTTAGGCTTTACTCTATGAACTTCAGCTAGGTAAGCTAATTTAACTCATAAAACACCCAATAAAGTGGACTAGCATCCTCTCCCTGCTCTTTCTCTACGCCTTACTCTTTGGGATGTGGGATCAGAGTTCAGGAAGTCTGGAGACCCCTTCTTGTGATTTATTACAATTGCCACGGTGCTGAGGATTCTCTTTTTTCTGTCTGTCTGTATCTCTTTGTCTCCTTCTCTTTTTCTCTGTCTCGATGTCTCTGTCTCAGTCTCTGTCATCTCTGTCTCTCTCCCACCATATTTTACTTTCAAGGTAAGAACCCAAAGACACACAGAGGGTCAGGAACTTATCTAAGGTCCCACAACTAAGTGGTGTCAGTGGTAAGAACTGAATGCACCACCCTAGTCTCAGAGTCAGGAGTAACTGCTGGGCCCTTCTGCCTCAGGAGAAGGATGGGGTCTCCCTATCACCCTAACCTACAACCATATTGCAACCATTTTCTCCCTCTTAGTCCAGTTTCCTGGATCTGTCAGGGATGGGCCCAAAAATCATAAGTCTGTCATGCTTGGGCAGAACATGAGGTCTGCCTACGGAGCTGGACAAGCATATTTCTGTCACCAGTTCTACATTGGAAGCAGTCTAAAAACAGGTTCACAACACTGACCCCAGATACTCTGGGATTCAGCTGCTCACCACACCTGGCAAAATAAGGTGACAATGAAAGATACTGAAGGGTCTTGGAGGGAGAATGTCACCTGTGGGATGGACCTGCTGAGGGTCTGGGTTCAATAGCTACAAACAGGAGGACTGAAAACAAAGGGGTAAGCACAGTTATAGCATCAGGGATGGGGACTGGAAGACCTTGCGGTCATCTCTGAAAAGGCCTAGATGAGTCTGGGAGACAAAACAGGTAAGGTCAGAGCAGAGCGCAGGGTTTGCAGGCAAGCAGCATGGTGGGGGTGTGGAGAGCACCTAAGTGGGAGCAGTTAGGGCTGCAGCCAGTTGGCCAAGAAATCAGAAAGATGCTCTGGGAGGAATTTCAGGGTTACAGATGCAGGTGCTCAGGGGCTTCTCCATATTGGAAAGTGAAGGCTGGTGGGGAGGTGTCTCTGAACAAGATCTCTGGAAACAAAGTCGTGACCCACCTAGACCCAAGTCAAAAAGGTTATGCGCATGGAAGGATGCTTTGTATTTTGAGCCCCATCTTGTTTAGGGTGCAGTATAGAAGTGTCCAGGGGCAGGATTTGTCATTCAGAACCCCCTGGGCACTGTGACTTAAGGGCAGCTAAAAATTCAGCCTCATTGTTTGGTTATGGGGTTCTGGATTTGTTTCTGGCCAATGGGCTTAAAGACATTAGGCCATGCCCACGAGCCCTCCTATAAAGCCCATGGTCCTGCCTCTGTGGCACCCTCTCGCAGTGACCCAGTTCATTGATAAATATTGGATAGAGCAAGATGTGGTCCCAATTCCTTTCTCCCATCTGTCCCTTGTAGGTAAAGCGAAAATGCAGCATCTCAGAGCCAACAAGATCATTTGAAGATTGTCCTGCTATTTGGCACCCTATCCTGGTTAGGCTCATGCAGTGGTCATTGTGTGTGGTTCTGAGATCAGAGAACGAGCCCTTCTGCCCACTTCCTGCCCGAGCTGTGTCTTCAGGCAGTTTCGCCCCTGTAGTCTTTCCAGGTACACCCTCTCAAGGTACTTCCTGGGACTCTGCTGGTGACTCCCTGGCTGACCAATTCAGTTCTAGTTCCCCCACGGCCCAGGGCTTCAGGTTCCAAATACCTTAGGATTGGCCCTCATGCCCCTCCCCAGCTGTGCAGCAGTTACTGTGGCCTTAGAAGTGGGAGGAGAAAGGACTCTGTCCCTTGCATCTGTCTTTTCTGCACAGAGTCTAGAGCCATAAGCTGGTCCTTACATTCAAGGTCCCGATTAAGCCCGCAATCTCCTAGGATTTTATCCCTTTTTCTGTTTCTCTTGGAGCTCCATGTCCAGTTTGAAGGTGACTGGAGCCCTACTTTTTTGGAGGGTTCTGGCTCATCCTTGGACTTGATAGTGCACAATGCTTTAACTACATCTTTGGGCAACTGTTTTGTTTTGAGGGGGCACTTCTTTTGGGACTCCAGAAACCCTATGCTGTGCTCAGGATCAAAGTGGGATCAGTCCAAACTACTTAATCCGAATAACTCTCTTAGACCCCTAGAGGACAATTTTGTCATGTTCACACCCAGCTTTCTTAGTCTCTAAAGCCTTTCCATTTTCACATGATTTCTCATCTCACGTTCTCATTCCATAGCCTTGTCAGGGGTCTCTGAGTAGTGTATGGGACAGATCCCTGGAAAGCGAACTTTACAAAGGTGCTAAACCTAGATCCTGAGTATTAATCTAACAGGTAAGGCACTTGCCTTGCCTGTGGGTGACTTGGATTCAATCCCAGGCACTCATATGGTCCCCAGCACCTCACCAGGAGTGATCCCTGTGCGTAGATCCAAGAGTAACCCCTGGGAATCACTGGGTGTGGTCCCCAACACAATGTAAGAAAACAAAAAGACCCAAAGTACTACATTTCTTCAGAGTTGAGAAGAGAACTTGCAATAGGAAGGGGTAGGGAGTCTGAAGGAGACAGTCTGATGGTGTGTTTCAGAGCTGAATGGGAGAGGGTGGAGGTTATAAGCCACAGAGAAATAATCAGGACACACTCTCTGTTCTCATTTCACAAGCCAGCTGGACACTTAGGCCTCTGTGGTTGTCTCAATAGTCAAGGCCTGAGACAAAGTCTGGAGAACCTTGGGAGTATGGGCTGCCTTTCAGCATCTCAGATTCTTAGGTGAAGGGTGGGGCGAAGCGTAGGTGAATCTTTCAAGGGACAGAAGCCAGCTGAGTGCAGAGCTCAGAGCCCCACACAGCAGGCATTGAAGCTGGGCTGTCCCTGGGTGGGGGTGATGCCTTGGGATGTGAAGTTGGTTCTACACAAACACCTTTGTTAGGAACTGTGGAAGACAGGGGAAGGAGACCAAGACCTGGATATTCCTTAAGATTTAGAAAGTTGATAGAGCTAGAGCTCTATCACACAGCGATATGGTGTTTGCCTTGCATGCAGCCAACCTAGGCCAGACCTTGGATTGATCCCCTGTGTCCCATAGGTCCCTCAAGCCAGGAGCAATTTCTGAGCACATAACCAGGAGTAACCCCTGAGCATCACAAGGTATAGCCCAAAAAGAAAAAAAAAAAGCTGAGAGGCTCTACCAGAACTGCTGCTGGTCTCTGGAACTTGGCTGATCTTTGTACATCTCTACCTCTTAGATTCTTGGAACACAGGCTGGACTGACAATATCCTCACCAACCAATACTGGTCACTTTGCTGAGGGAACAGCCTCTATGATGAATATTTGCAAAATGACACCAAAAGTTAATGGGCTCATTTCTGTTGTACTACAGACACCAAGTTTTCTGTGGAGGGTAAAAAGAGGGAGCTGCAGAAAGTCAAAAGCAGATTCCCATGGGGGAGGGAAGAGGCCTTTAGTGAGTCATTCATTCTCTCTGAGTGCAATGTAGAGTGGAACAAATGTGAATATTTCTTAAGCCTAGACCCTGGTTGTCCAGACTCAGAGAAAGATGTAGGAGAGAGACTTGGGGAGGTGGGAGAAAAGTACAAAGAAATTGACCCCAAATGGAGGAGACCAGGTCTGGGGTCCAATGGGGGTCAGCACTGAGGGGACAGCATCTCCTCCCTTTCATTCCAGCTCAAACCCAGCTCTGAGAAAACAAGGAGCAATGTCATCAGCTCTTCTACACATGAATGTAACTGCTTTTGACAGTCTGATTCCTACACTTGACCCACAAACCTGCAGAACCCCATCCTCAACTCCTCCACAGTCAAGACTGGGTCTTCTACTTAGGAAAGCATCTGTAAGAGAACCAAGATCTCTGGTTGAAGTGGAGGTAAGATCTCTTGCCACAGAGATAGTTCAGACACCCCTGAACCTTTTTTATTTCCTCTATATGGGTTCTTGACCCACGCTGACCCCACATATGACTCAGAGACAATATCAAGCAATACCATTTGCAGGAACTAGAGTGATAGTATAGCAGGAAAGGAATTGGCTTGATATGACTTACCTGGCTTCGATCCTGGGCATCAGACCTGGTCCCACAGGACAAAATAGAGTGGTCCCTGCTCAGACTCCCTATCACAGCCCTAACCTGACTGGGATTCTTTCTAGGATTACCCCTGGGATTCTGAATGTCTCAGTTCTTCTTCCTATCAGGTCCCTGTCGCATCAGACAGATCTGCTAGAGACTCCCAGACCACCAAGGTGCTCAGAGAGGAAGATCAAAAAGAAAATGTGAGACTTGGGAGAAGTAGTGGAGAGGGATGGCAACAGAAGGTCCCCTCTGTAGGTGCAGAATGGGAGGGCTGATGAGAGAACATTGTTGCAGTTCAAGGGACAGCTGACCCTGGTATTGATTGAAAGAAACAGCTGGAAGAGGCAGGTCCATGTCCAAGATAAGCTATGTAAAGAAAGACTTAGCCGGCCCGGGAGATAGCATGGAGGTAAGGCGTTTGCCTTTCATGCAAAAGGTCATCGGTTCGAATCCTGGTGCCCCATATGGTTCCCCCGTGCCTACCAGGAGCGATTTCCCCAACTCCTCCACATTTGACTCTTCTCTACCAACATGCTTTGCCAGAAGCAAGCTTGGGGTGGGGAGAGAGGGTCCACTGTTCATGCCTTCCACAAGTGCCCCTTCCATGGTTTCTAGTTTTGTTTTCTTTGGGGCAGCAGTTGGGCCACAGCCAACAATGCTCAGTGGTTTCTCCTGGCTCAGTGCTCAGGACTGACACCAGAGGTGTTCTTAAGGTCCTAGTGTGATGCTGGGTTATGCTTTTCTCAGACCCCTTGCCACCTATGCTATCATTCTGCCACCCCACCCAATATCACCACCCCTCCCCTGTTTTTGGCAATGAACCAAGGTAAAAATAGAAAATAATAAAATGATGAAGGCCATCCAAAAATTGCAGTCCTCTGTTCATGCTTCATTCGTGGGTGATTTGGGGGACTGGCAATGTGTGGGATCAGGCATTTCAAACCGTTGACATAGGAAATGGGCCAATTAGGGGGCTTGTAGAATGCCATGAGAGGTGGCACTGGGTATGGGGTATTGTGACTCAGGGAGAAAGGTTGAATCAGCAGAGTTTTGCCTTCTCTCTGCACCTCAGTGTTGTCTTCTGCAGGGCTGCAGGTGGGATTTGGGGTCCACTGTCCACTGTCCCAAAATTTTCCCAGCATAACAATGCAAAGAATTCTGAGGTCCAGAAGATGGAAATCTGCTTTTTATTTTCTTGTCACCTGGGTCCCCTCCCTAACACTGCTAGGAGAGCTTGGATTAACTCATATAAGTGAAGATTCTACTTTGTATGAGGCCTAGAGCAACAGAGGTTGTGAGCAGTTATAGTTTTACTAAGAGGGACAGGGTAGAATCAGAGTTGGGGCTATGAAAGTGGGGATTAATTGGAGACTCTGGTAGCTTTGACTGTCTGCTCCCTATTTCAGTGGCAGCACCTTGACTATGGGAAGTAAAAGAAAAGCTCCAGGCAGAAGCTGCAAAGTTCCAGCAGGCACAGGTGAGTCTTGTACAACTCCCATTCAAGTCCAGGATGAAGGGAACTTGAGCCACTTCAACATGGAGCTGGGGCAGAACCTCTTGCTGTACTCTGGAGCCTGAGGTGAGCCTAGATTGCCGAGGCATGAGCTGCCTTGTTGAAACAACACACACTGGTTTCGTACCCTTTCTCTGCAGCCTGACCACACAGTAGGATTGCAAGGAACAGCTCCAGGATGGGTCTGTGAAACCAGTCGATGGCCCTCCTGGCTAGCTCTATCCCAAAGCAACCTGGACCTGTCTTGGAGTCAGATGCCTTGCTCCTCTAGCCTTCTTTCCTGTCTGTCAAGTGGGCTCAGAGGCTCAAGGAAGGTTCCTTGGGCAGCTAAAAGCTTTTCTGCTAGGCAGGAGGTCACCAAGTCTGGATCTAAGGCAACATTAACTCTATGTCAAAGCAGAGGTTCCTAAGAGGCGGGAAGCTGCCAGGGAGGAGTCATGGGCGAGGAGAGGGGGCAAGCTTAACCTCTTCCTACTTTGTTCTGGAGTTAGTAGTTGACCTCCATGGTTGACCATCACTTGGTTTCTATCCGGACTCTCCTGTCACCTGACCTCACTCCCAGCATCATTCCCACAGGACCAAGAGGCAGTGTCTCTGCTTCAGCAGTGGGACAAGTACCTTGGCCACTTACAGCAATACTGGACCGCCTACCAACAGGTAGCCTTTAAGAAAAAACAATTCAAACATAAAGTAATAAGACAAAAATATCAGCTCATGGAGAGGCTGAACCTTGAAAAATGCCCAAAGTAGATGTGGAGAAAGTCCTGTTGGACATGAGGTAGATGCTGGAGAGAGAAAGGGTCTGTAGACTCTTGGCAAGATGGCCTGGGTCCTGTACCCTCTCACCCTTTCTGCCTCCTCACTTCTTCCTTCACCTTTAGAAACACATCCAAAAACTGTCCATGGAGAAGGAGGATCTGCAGGCCCAGTTGGAAAATGTGCAGCTCACACGGAGGAGTGTTGAGTGAAGTGTCCCAGGAGTGAGAAGCCACCTTTTGAGAGCTAGGAGACCCTGTCCAGGCCACTCTCACCTCCCTTGGTTGTCTGAGATTCTGGTGTTCCTCTAGCAAGAGAAATTGAAATAGAAGGAGCCTAGGAGGTGGAAGCAGTCGAGAGGGAGGTATGTCAGGAGTGGAGACAAAAGGGTCAGAAATGATCAGCGTGGACATGGCAGAGAAGGTGGAGGAGGAGGAAATGAAGATGGGAGCAGAGACTGTGGAGTTGGAGGAAACACAGCAAAACAATGGACGGAGTCTGCCCTGAAAACAGACTAGCAAGGAGGTTTCAATAAGTAAGCCTGACACCCTTGAGGGACCAGGAGGAATGGCTTCCCTGAGGTTACCTCACAATTACACCACACCTTACCTCTTTCACACAGGTGCAGAGAACACTTGGAGCCAAAGCATATCTGTGACCAGAGCCAGAGGAAAAAACTGGAATTTCCATCAACCATCAGAGGTCTTCGTGCCTTGGGAGGCACAGACCCCAGGATGGAGGGTCAGGATATTCTTCTCACCCCGAACCAGGGAACAGGACAGGGGTGGGCTGCATTCTCCCACATGGTGCCCCTGTTTTATCACATGAATGGACTCTACCTCATTCTGGTCTCCATCTAACCCAGCACTGTCCTTCCTGCCCACTCCCCACCCTCTCTTTACCCACCCGCTTCCTCTTTTTCCTCCTTCCTTTTCCCTTCCATTTCCATTCATTCTGATGTAGAAAGGATCACTTATTATTCAATGGGAACCACCACCTCTGGTGCTGTGGTGAACAAATAAAGTAGGCTCAACCTGCAAAGCCTCTCTCAGGCCCCTCTGAAATTGAAACTTTATCCCATGCAAATCTACTTTGTGTTCAACTGGGAATGATTTATTTTATTTACTTGGGCCACTTTCAAGTTTCTGGATGATCTAAATATGGGTGAAACACAATTTTCCCGCATTGTCTAACATGCCTTTTTCCCTTGACCAAAGCATCTGCTTTTCACACTCCTTGCAATCATGTGCATGAGGTAACCTGTACCTGATGAAAGTCAGGATCAGGTCCTGTAAGGGAATCGTTTCTCACAAGTTCCCAGTTGTTGTCAATGCTACATGTATGGTGTTTTAGTAACAGCATGTTCTAGAACTAAAGGAGAGGTAATAACAGTTACCTGGCTCTTTTACTCTTTAAGCCTTTTACTCTTAAAACCACACAGTTGGTTCTGTCAGTCTATGAATCAGCAATGTTCTCAATGCCAGAAAATCAATTGGTAGAAAATTCCACCCAATATTAGTTCCCTGGGGTTCAGGTCTGAAGGCATCAATCAGGATGCTGGTGTGGCTGGTAAGGACCAGAGAGAGGCCAGTGAGAGAAGGGATTTGCTGAGATCCTACAGCAAGTTCAGGATAGTTGTTTTTTTTCCCCCCATTTCTCAGTGCCCTTTTTTTCAGCAGGATCATTCCCCCTACCTCAGCCATGAACTGGTGCAGAGCCTCCAAGTCTCTATTTCAGTGCTCTTGGTTTCTGCTGCAGGATCAAATCATTTCTCTACTGTAGGGGCATTCTGGGATTCCAAGGGAATTTTCTTCAATTCATCATCAGAGTCTCACTGTGGGGTGCAGTTTGGGACAAATAACTGTCCAACCCTCTCTGCCCCAGGCCTAAGGCAAAAAGTATGAAGGGAGAAGATAAGGAGAAAAGTTGCAACTTTCTAATGAGCTTTAACAAAAGCAGAAATGGACCTGGTGGATGTAAGGAGCAGCTTAAGCAGAAGAACTTGTGTCTGGATCAGACACAAGCTCATTTGAGAAGCAGCATAGACCCCCACAGGAGGAGCATACTGAACCCCAGGGAAATCTACTTGACTTTCTAGAGGTCATGGAATATTGCAAGTGAGCAGGTATTTTCTTGAGGATTTTGGTGATGATGGTAGGTGGAGGAATTGAGTCTAAAGGGCACCACTGAGCTCTTTCCTGGTTGCAGATCACTTGATGCAAATGACAAAGAGAAAGTAGATCTTTCTCTTTGAAAGGTCATCTCACCAATTAGAATAAGGATGTATCCTGCTCTCTGGGGGATGGGTGATGTGTAAAATCATCTCAAGCACCATATTCCAACCCCAGGTGAATAAAACAGAGTCACTGCAAGAAATAATCCAGACTAGGCTGAGGGTGAAACACAGGTATTCTGACAATCTTCTACCTCCCTCATATTAAGAGCAAGCTGCAAGCCAGAACTGTCATTTTCATTGAGTCAAGAGACCACACCCAGGTGGGGAATAAGGACAGATACTTCATGCTAGCCTGAGACAGTCCAGTCTAGGTTTATATGTAAGACAATCTCTATTTTGGAGCAAAGCCAAGTTGTAAACAATAGATATAAAGGACACAGGGATGATCTTAGTTTTGGGTGAAACCAAGTTGTAAACAGATACAAAAAAAAACCCCTAGGGATTGCTACAGATGTCTTGCGTCCCTAAGCAAAACCTTAGTGGGGTCAGAAAACCTTCACGGGAAGAAAGTGGGTACACGAGCGGACAAATAAGAAATATGAAATAATTGAGACCACACAAAATGCATTGTATGGGGACCCACATCTATGAGACGAGAGACAAACTTTACTTTTCAGCTGATGACATTTTAAGCACAACTTTGGTATGCAAGGTATTTCCAGGGGAACAAAGGGCAGAGGATAAAAGGAAGACTAATTTCTTACATATCAAAGTAGTACCTGCCCTAGCGTCATTACTGATGTAAATTAAGGGATAGTAGGAAATCCTGGTTTTCTCCTGATAACAAATATTCTTTTTTCTCCTGATAACAAATAGTATTCTAGCTAGGGGCTAAGACCCACTTCCTATGATCTGGTAATAGAAAGAAATAAAACTTAAGAAAAGAGTACATAATTTAACCTAGTAAAATAGCCTAATTATACACTGGCCAAACCTGTCTGTAAGCAGGTATTCAAAGTGCAGGGCTAGAGGTAAGGTGCCTTCCTTGCCTGCGCTAGCCTAGGATGGACTGCGGTTCGATCCCCCGGTGTCTCATATGTCCCCCAAGCCAGGAGAGACTTCTGAGCGCATAGCCAGGAGTAACCTCTGAGCGTCACCAGGTGTGGCCCAAAAACAAAACCAAAAAAAAAAAAAAAGATGCAAATATACTTAGCCAGCAGAGAACTAACAGTTTTCTTTGGTATTGAAATTTCTTTATGATTGCAGGATAACTAAGGCTGAATTTATGTAGTTAGGAAAGGAGACAAAGTCAAATAAATAAAAGTAAAGAGATAAATAATGTCACAGCCATGTCAGAAATATAGCCAGTAATCCATGCAGGGGTTATGATTGACTTCTCCAGCAGGCCTTCTGGCTGAAATATATTTCTTGGGGGGAAATCAGGCACTGCACCAGGAAAGACAAAAGACATATCTGGTGTGTGCCTCCCTAATAACAGAGACATACCTTTACGGGTAGTGACAAGGGATGGTCTTTGTTTTGGGTAAAATAAGTTGTAATCTAACAGTGAGGGAGCAAAAAGGGTATGATGAGAGATTCCCGAGAGGGGTGAGTGTTCCCAGACTCTGAGCCCTGCACTTAGTCTCTGTAGGACAATACATTCCCCTTTTCAGAACCAGATGATGGTACTGAATAAACAGTAGTGAGAGAAGGAGGACCATATTCCCTACCTTTTGTATAAGATAAGGAAAAGCTGAAAGTTGGGTCCTGACCATTCTAGGGGCTGACTTGGACAGGTGGCAGAAGAGAGTTGGGGACTCAATGTGCATCTGCCAGATGCAGATAAAGAACATAGAAACTGGTTTTATGCTGATTGATGACAGAGATTCAAGCAAGGCATAATCCTACTTTCTTATGCACCATCTCCAGTAACCAAAAAATGACATTGAGTCTCCCATGAGAAGATATCTGGTAGGTGGAGGTGTTAGAATATGATTTTTGTTTTTGTTTTATTTGAGAAACTGGGGTTTGAGCCACACATTCATTGGTACTCATGAGTAACCTCTAGCAGTGCTCAGGAACTCAGGGACCAAGGCCATAGACCAAGCAGAAACAAATTCTTTGCTGGTGGAGGGAAGATGTGATGCCAGGGTCTCTGTATCATGGGGAACTCGAAGGTCATGGTCAAGACCTGAGATGGCAGAAGAATGTGTGTTTGGGGAGGGGTGATTTTCAGCCATATTTGGGTTCTAAGCTTCATCTCTGTTCACCTTACAGCAGTGAGTTTGAGAGCTTCAAGTGAGAGGGGAGGTTCCTAAGAAGCGGGATGCTACCACAAAGGAGGAAAGGGGCATTAGGCAGGCTGAGGCCTTATTTTCGAGGCCCTGGGAGTGAGGTCTGTGCATTAACAAAGAGCCAAGGTGCTCTTTCTCAGGTCTCTGAGTCAGTGCTTGTCTCTAGTATCTCCTGGCTCTGATCCTGCTGGCACTGTCACCTGTGCTCATTCCCAGCATTCTGCCAACACATAAAACTACAAAAAAAACAAACAAACAAACAAACAAACAAAAAAAAAAACAAAGGCAAAGTTTTAGAGCAAAAGGACCAGTGTCTCAGCCTACCGCAGAAGTACAGGAGCTGCTTGTTGAAACAGCTGGTCACCATACTGAATCTGGTCTCTAAGACCAGCAGGTGCTACTAAGAAGCAACTCGTGGAACAGTTACAGCAGAAGAAACTAGAACATGGAGCAATTATGAAATACAAATTCCCGCAGGTTTATTACTATGGAAAATTGCTTCTTGAGAAACTTTTTTGTTGTTGGTTTGTTTTTCTTTTGGGGCCACACCCAGTGGTGTTCAGAATTGACTCCTGGCTGTGTGCTCAGAAATTAGTCCTGTTGGGGCTATTTTTGGAGTGAGTACAGGCACTTGCCCAAGTATCTCCCTTCCTCTGGAAATGCCTGGCAGTTGTGACCACACCCACAGACACAGTCACCTTGTTTAACCAGGCCTTCTCCAGGAGGACCTGCAGCAGAGTATATGACCCTAAAATCTGTAGTATCATAGCTTTGATTTTTCTGGAAAACTTTATTTGTTGGATGTTTTCATCCCTGAAGGAACATTTCAATTGAACATACAGGACATATAACAAGAGTTTACTGAACTTTTTGTCTTTTGTTGTTGTTGTTGTTGTTGTTGTTGTTGCTTGTTTTGGGGCCACACCCACCAGCAGTGGTGGTGGTAGCAGCAGAACTTGGATTACTCCTGGCTCTTTGCTTAGAAATAGCTCCTGGCATGGTTGGGAGAGCATATAAAATGCTAGGAATCTAACCAAGTCCATCCTGGGTTGGCTGTGTGCAAGGCAAATGCCTGCCCCTGTGCTGTCACTTCAGCCCCAATCTTCTGCCACTGTATTAATGGCTGCTTTTGTGATACAATAATTTTTGCAAAGCGCTTGCTACAGTTCTTCTTTAAAATTTTTTTTCTCTTCTCATGTTCTTTTCTTTCTTTTTTTCAATAGTTTTGTTTTCATTTCAAATGTATTGCAATTAACTCAATTATGTGATACATTTCTTTAAATACAATAATAACAAAAGAAAAAATTACTCTAGTTGTTGCTTTGTGGGGGACTATATGAGATTCTGGGGGTCAAACCAGGGTGGGACACTTGCAAGACAAATGCCTTCTCCTCTGTGCTATCTCTCTGGCTCCAAAAAACAAATGATTGTTTAAACAGGCAATGTATCCACTTAATTAGGATTTAAGAAAAATAAAAGACAGTATAGTAATAATACCCAGAGATAATAGAGATGAAAGCCAGAAGGACCAGTTACAATATGAAGCTTACCACAAAGAGTGGTGAGCACAGTTAGAGAAATAACTAAACTAGCAACTATCATGACAATGATAGCAAAATATAATGCCTCTCTCAAAGACAGGCAGGAAATGAGGAGGAAGGAAATGGTGGACATTGGTGGCAGGAAAGTTGCACTGATGAAAGGAGATGAGCATCTTATGACTGAAACTCAACTATGAATATGTTTGTAAGCGTTGTGCTTAAATAAAGACATTATTAAATGAAATAAAATAATATAAAATGAAGGTCACCGCACTGTGCCCCTCCATCCTTAATAGTGATATTCGCCCAAGAGACCATACAGGTTTTTTAAATTTATAGGGGCCCTATCAAGAAATAAAAAAGATACGGAGGAAGTCAGGCTCCTTGGCAGGAAGACTTGCAGGGCTCCCTCTCTCCTTTTCACCTTCCTCGTTTTTAGAAACTTCTGAGAAAACAACAGGCTGAAGAACCACAGATCTTTGGTCAGTGGAACACATTTCTGAGTGCTCAGAAGTATAAGAGGAGATTCCACAGGAAATAGATGCATCAAGGGGTAAGTCAGGTGGTAGGACTAGCAGGGAGGCAGAGTCAGGCCCATACCGAGATTTGTTTGAAGGACACCTGAGCTCCCCCCAGGACAAATGAAATAGAAAGACAGGACAATGGTTGAATCAGCAGCAAAGGTGCTGACTCTAAGGGCTGGAGCAATACTGTAGTGAGCAAGGTGTGTCCAACCCAGGTTCAATCCCTGCATCCCATATGATCCCCTGAGCCTGCCAGGAGTAATTTCTGAGTGCAGAGCCAGGAGAAACCCCTGAGGGCCACTATGTGTGACTCAAACCCCACCCCCCACACACACACACAAAACTACAAACAAAATTACAACTACTACCAAAGAAACACATGGCTACAACACAGCTACAGTGGTGAATGACAGCTGATGCTTAGCAGTCTCACAGGCGCTGGGAATTTCCACTCTGTACTGAGGGGGTTCTTGATTGACAGCCCCATTCTGTCCCCAGGAAGGTGATGGGGATGATCCTGTTTGTACTGGGGCTGCTGTTTTAGCAGGAAAACAGCCCAATTTCAGCAGGTCCTGCAGGCATTTGTGCAGAGGGTGGCAGTTGTTGGTTGTGGCTTTAAACATGTTTGGAGACACCATCTGCTAGCTCAGACTTTCAGATCATCCACCCCAATGCTCCCCACAAAGCCAGGCTGATAGTCAGGCTCCGAGATCACTCCTGGCAGCCTCAGGAGACCATATGGGATGCCAGGATATGAACCACAGACCTTCTGCATGCAAGGCAAACACCTAACCTCCATGCTATCTCTCCAGCCCCAGTTTTGTATTCTTGAATAGCTAAAATAATCCTTGGGAAAAGGAATATGGGAGGCATTACTTTCCCCAATTTTAAACAGTATTACAAAGCAATAGTCATCAAAATAACATGATATTGGAATAATGACAGACTCTCAGATCAGTGAAATAGGCGTGAGTACTCAGAGAATGTTCCCCAGATATACAATCACCTAATTTTTTTTTTATAAAGGGGCAAGAATCCTAAATGGAACAAAAAAGCCTCTTCAACAAGTGGTGTTGGCACAACTGGTTAGTCACTTGCAAAAACGTGAACTCAGACTCCCCGCTAATACCATGTACAAAGATAAAATTCAAATGAATTAAAGACCTTGATATCAGACCTGAAACCATAGGTATATAGAACAACACGTAGGTAAAACACTCCATGACATTGAGACTAAAGGCATCTTTAAGGAGGAAACAGGACTCTACAAACAAGTGGCAGCATAGATAAACAGATGGGAATATATTAAGCTGAGAAGCTTCTGCACCTCAAAGGAAATAGTTCCCAGGATGCAAGAGTCACCCACTGAGTGGGAGAAACTATTCACCCAATACCCATCAGATAAGGGGGCTAATATCCAAAATATACAAGGCACTGACAGAACTTTACAAGAAAAAAATATCCTATTCCATCAAAAAATGGGGAGAAAAAATGAACACTTTGTCAGAGAAGAAATACAAATGGCCAAAAGGTACATGAAAAAATGCTCCTCATCACTAATCATCAGGAAGATGCAAATCAAAACAACTATGAGGTACCATCTCACTCCACAGAGATTGGTGCACATCATAAATAATGAGAATTAACAGTGCTGTCAGGGATGTGGAGAGAAAAGAACTCTTATTCACTGCTGGTGGAAATGCTATCTAGTCCAACCTTTATGGAAAGTGATATGGAGATACCGACAAAAACTGGAAATTGAGCTCTCATGTGATCCAGCTATACCACTCGTAGGGATATACCCTAGGAACACAAAAATACAATGCAAAAACACCTTCCTATCAACTATATTCATTGCAGTGCTATTTACAATAGCCAGACTCTGGAAATAACCAAGATGCCCTTTAACAGATGAATGGTTAAATAAACTGTGGTACATATACACAATGGAATATTATACAGCCATCGGGAGAGATAAAGTCAATAAATTTTTCTATACATGGATGTAAATAGAATCTATTATGCTGAGTGAAATAAGTCAGAGGGAGAGAGATGGGCACAGAATAGTCTCACTCATCTATAGGTTTTAAGAAACATAAAAGACATTTTTGCAATAATTCTCAGAGACAAAAGAGAGGAGGTTGGAAGGTCCAGCTCATGACATAAAGCTCACCACAAAGTGATAAGTGCAGTTAGAGAAATAACTAGATTGAGAACTATCAGAACAATGTGAATGAATGAGGAAAGTAGAAAGCCTGTCTAGTATTCAGATGGAGGTGGTGATGGGACTGTTGCACTGGTGAATGTGGGTGTTCTTTACATGACTGAAATCCAACTACAATTATATTTGTAATCTAGGTGCTTAAATAAAGATATTAATTAAATAAAGTAAGTAAGTAATTAAATAAAGATATTTAAAAAAGTTAAAAAATATTATTCTTAGGGGCTCGGGAAATAGCATGGAGGTAAGGCGTTTGCCTTTCATGCAAAAGGTCATCGGTTCGAATCCCGGTGCCCCATATGGTCCCCCGTGCCTGCCAGGAGCAATTTCTGAGCATGGAGCCAGGAGTAAACTCCTGAGCACTGCCGGGTGTGACCCAAAAACCAAAAAAAAAAAAATATATATATATATATATATATTATTCTTAGTTTTGGTGGGGGCTCAGCCTCTGAACCTTGCACTTCCTCTCTTGGGACAATATGTTGTTTCTCAGAATCAGAGGGCAGTACTGAAGGAACATCAGTAGTAAGTGAAGAGGGAGTATATTACTCACCTTATAATAGAGGAGCAACAGCTGAGGGTAAGTTCAGACCATACCAAGGGGCAGACCTGGGTATGTATAAATCGACAGCACAGGAACTCGGTACTGCATTTGCCTGATCTAACTGGGAAAATAAAAGAAACTATTTAGCAGTTGATAGTAAATCTACAAGGCATAAAGCACAATAAATTATGTACCATGGCTGGTAACCAAAAAAGTTTAACCATTCCTGGGAGGTGCCTGGTGGTTGGATGTTTTAGAACATAATTTTAAATTTTGTTTAATTTTTGGAGCAGGACTTTGGGTCACTGATTGTGTGAACCCTGGTTGTGCTCAGAAGCTCAGGGGCCAGCATCAGGAGAGGTCAAAACTGCCCCGCTGGAAGTGAGCTATGATGTCAGGGCTCTGAGATATTGAAGACCTGAGGTCAAGGCCTGGGGTGTCAGGACATTGGTGTGTTTGGCGGAAGGATGGATTTCAGCCCTGAGCTGTGATGTGAGCTTCAACTTCATTTTCTTTTGACCCTATGGTGCTGATTTGTGGATACTTAAAATGAAGAAGGAGGTTCCTAGAAGTTGGGAGGTACAACGAAGGAGGAAGTAAGGAGCTCCAGTCAGGAGAAGACCCCATTTCTTAGGTCTTGGGAGCAACATCATTATGGTCCTAGGAAGGGGACAGAGATCCCAAGAGAAGCCTGTCTTGGAATTTGAACCAAAGCTTGATTCTCACATATCCTGACTGATCTAGAGCCTGTGACTTGTTCTAATTCCAATGTCATGGCTACTTGTGGAGGTCAGAAAAACAAGTCTGTAATGCAGAAAGGCCAGTATCTTGGAAACTCAGAAGAATGTGGGCACCTTACCGAAACATCTGGTCACCTGCAGCTGGCATCTCAGGTAAAAATGATGTACCAGAAGATGTACTGAAGAAGTAGCTTGTAGACCAGCTGCAACAAGAGTAAATTCAAAACAAGTTAGATATGGAGATGTTACAAAAGGATGGAGAAAAATGCTATGATAGATCAGGAAGGAGGAAACAAACCGGCTGTCTCTCTCCTCTCCAGCCTCCGTAACTTCTTCCTTTACTTGAGAAAGTTCTGAAATCTCAGGATATAGAACCAACAGCTCCAGCATCAGTTGAACAAAGTTCTGGATTCAAGGGAGTAAGAGTGGAAGTTTCCAGGAGGCCTCATTTAGGGAGTTAGGGAGTGGGACTACTAAGGTAGCAGCAATGAGAGGGCTCTACCCAGGCTGGTCCACCTTCCTTGTTTGATTTATATCCTGAGGCTCCCCTACAAGTAAACAAATGGAAAGAGAGGAGGAGGTATAACCAGATGATGCTGGCTCTAAGGGCTAGATCAATACTACAGTAAGATTCTTGCCTTGCATGTAGCCAGTCCAGATTCAATGCCTGGGTTGAATCTCTGCATTTCATATGAATCCTTGGCAGTGCTAGGATTAATTCCTAAGTACAGAGCCAGAAAGAACCCATAAACATTACTGGTTGTAACCCCAAAACAAGAAAAAAATGAAAGTATGGTGACTGTAGAAAAGATGGAGGCAGTTGAGAAAGTGAAAATAGTAGTGAAAATACATAGAAGCTTGAGTCTCCCAGATAACCCAGACCCTAAAAAGAGACCTCAGTGAACCAGAAATGCCCTATCTGTGCCCCTTGGATTCATCCTCCTGAACTCATGTCTCCCCAACCCCTGATTTATGTTCACCCATAACTTTACTTGGGAGCATGGTAGACCTCCATATCCATCCAAATAAAAATCAAATTTATCAGGTGAGAGGCATAAGAGAGTGTCTTCCCAAGGCATTCCACAAGCTCACTCTGTCCTATCTCACACATGATGCTAGATTTTTGCATCTTGGCCTTGACCATAGGCAGAATTGCCAGCAGACAGAATAAAAAGCAAAGACCAGGGCTCACTGACAGTGGTTCTGACTGACAATACAAAACCCACATATCATGCAGGTACTAGGCATGGAGGGGGAAAAAAGACACAAATCCACTTGACTATGTATGTACAAATGTGCTAACTAAGTAGCCCTAGGGTCCCCATGGATACAATCTAACCCCTAGGCCCTTGACAACATGCCTTTATTTCTGCCACTGTACACGGAGATGCTGAGCATCGTCCCTGGTGCTATGGGGAAGAAAGTAGGCTCAGCCTGTAGAACATCTCTCAGGTCCCTGTGAAACTGAAACTTTGTCCCATGCCAATCCATTTTGTGCTCAACTGGAAAGGGTTTATCTCATTTACTTGGGTCACTTGCGAGTTTCTGGATGGGCAGAATATGGGTGAGACAGAAATTTCCCACAATGTCTAGCTTTCTTTTTTCTCCTTGAGCAAAGCATGTGCTTTTCACATGTCTTGCACATTGTGTGCATGAGATCACGTACACTTTATGAAAGGCATGATCAGGTCCAGTAGGGAAGCTTCCAAGTATTGTCGATGATGCATGGATGGTGTTTCAGTAACGGCATGTTCCTGTCAGACTAAAAGGAGAAGTAACAGTTGTGGCTCGGGTCAGTCACTCACCAGTGTTTTACTCTCACAACCACACCAGATGGTGCTGTCAACCTATGAATCAGTGATGTTCTCAATACTTTCAAATCAATTGGTAGAAAATTCTACCCAATCCTAGTTCCCTGGGGTTCAGGTCTGGAAGGCATCAGGAAGGCTGATATGGCTGATAAGGACCAGAGAGAAGCCAGTGAGGGAAGAGATTTGCCCTGAGATCCCACAACAGTTTCAGAACAGGTTTGTCCTGGTCAGCATGTCTCACCCTGGCTAGTCATCAGTGTCCTCATTTCACCAGCATTTGTTTGAATAAAGTGAGATATGAGTTGTCTTTGCAGAAATTCACCTTCTTTTATGGCAGTGAATTAGTCTCAATTTTACTAATTTAAGTAGAACCATTTGATAAAAATTAAAAAAGTTCTAAAGACTTTGTCACTTGCCTTGTTGTGTTTGAGTCACTGTGTTGGGCACAAGGGTAGGAATCCTGCCCTTCCCCAGTCTCCTGAGGTTTGTGAGTGTTTAACCTCCAATGCCTCCATTTTGTTTCATACCTAGCTATGGTGTCCAGAGCTTCGTA
>PVKC010008242.1:0-28394 GCA_004027635.1 Crocidura indochinensis | reverse complement strand
TCATAGATCACTCTTTGTAATTATTTAAGTTTCAAATCGTTTACACAATGCCAGTGAATAACTTTTCTTACAAAAAAAGCCTAAAGTAATAGAAGAGGTACTTGAGCTCTTTCCTGAGGATAGATAATTCGGTAGTTTTCATAGAAGCAATAGTCCCATAAACTATTACATTACATAAATTACATAATTAATTAAAACTTAAAGGAGATATGAACAATACAAAGATATGAGATTGGCCTGGATTTGATCTCAGTCAACACTTTCGGTTGCCTATGTGCTGTCAGGAAGGACTCTTAGAACAAACCCAGAAATAAACACATAGCATTATCAGGTGTGGCCTCAAAATTTTAACATATTAAAGAAATTCTATTGTATATGCAATCTGCAAGACAATATCTTTATTGTATAATTTATTTGTCTAATTAGACAATGGCAAATACTGAAATAAATGCTTATCAAACTCTTACAAAAAGCTGTATTGTTATGAAAGATTAAGTTTCTTAATAGTATATTTAAGACATTGGTTAGGAATAAGATTCTAACGAAGCATCACATCAGCTGATAAAAAGTATAGCTTACTCAAGTTAATAAACAGGAAGAATGGGGAATAACTCCTCAGATTCTTTACCAGATGAGAAAGAGTAGAATACTAATAATACCAAAAAAAAAAAAAACCCACAGTTATATTCTGTCATTATTTATGGAGTTCAATTATTTATCTGAATGGACTTTGATCTCAAGTTACCTTTTACTAAGTCTCTCATCTGAGATGGGAAAAGAATTATGCAAGACCTCTTTAAGTTCCTTGAAGAGCATTTAATTCATTCAAAAAACTTATTTGTCTTTCATGCTCGTGTTTATTATATGATGGCGGTTGTTTTTAGTGACTGGGTACTTTTTTTTTTTGTAGTTTCTGGGGGGGTTCCTATTGTTTTGTTTTTCTTCTCTATATTTTTTAAAGAAGATACTTTAAAAGATTCTTTTTGGGGGCGGGGAATTTTGGTTTTTGGGTTACACCCAGCGGCGCTCAGGGGTTGCTCCTGGCTCTACGTTGAGGAATTGCTCTTGACAGGCTCAGGGGACCATATGGGATGCCGGAATTCGAACCTTGTCCTTCTCCATGCAAGGCAAATGCCTTACCTCCATGCTATCTCTCTGGCTCCAAAAGATTCTTTAAAATTCTAAACATTCTATAAATTTAAATTCTTTAAATTTAAGTTCTTTTAAATTGATATGTATAACCTCTGGACAGAATCCTCCTCCCAGTTTTATTTTTTTTTCCCTAACAGAACCACATAACTTGAATCATCTTGTTCTGCCTCATGAATTGAGGGGGGAAATGGAGAGTACCAGGACCAAAAAGTCATATGAACATTATGTGGAAATAAAAAATGATCAGACTCTACCAGGGGCCCTCGTAACAAACAGAGAACACTGCTAAAAACAGGGAGCTATTAAAAGTAAATGTTACCATATAAGACTTGAATAGAGACAACGAGAACATAGAATTTTAATCCTGGGAAACTGTGTCTAATTTATCTAAAGTCCCCATTATATGTACATTCTAACCTACTTGTGATGTTCCGTTATCTAGGTATTTCTGTCTGTTCAATGTATCTACGCCATGTCTGACTGCCTACATGCAGAATCCTACCAATAGAAGATTAGTCTACACCTCAAAAATGTATTTAAACTGAACCTCTTGCTTTAATAAATGGGACTCATTCCCAGTTTCTTTCTGTCTCTGTGACTGTTACTTATTTTTTGTCTGTCTTTGTTTGCACACTCCCCCCCCCTGAAATATCCACGTGAAAGTGTCACACAGATTGAGACAAGACTCAAACACCAAACCCAAAATCAATGACAACAGAATCAATACCCAATCTACAACAAGCTATACACAAAGGAAAGCAGTTACAACTGCAATCGGGGGGGCAAATGAGGAAGAGATGGGATGCATGCTGAGAACAGGGATGGAGGGAGGACAACACTGCTGGTGGGAATGGCCCTGATTTATTGTGACTATGTACCTTAAATATTACTGTGAATGATTCACAATTCACTGTGGTCACAATAAATTATTTTAAAAAAGAAATAAAGATCACATTATGCAAAAATTCAGAGTTCAGCTTGAACAGAGCTTGGAGGGGAATTGAAATGAATGGTAATGTAGGCACATTGAGTGTTGATGTTTCTCCTACAGTGCTTCTTAAATGGAAGCTACATAGTACTATGAGGTATATAGGCAAATCCCAGGGAAGCATGATTAAAAATAAGATAGATGATGAGATGGGGGAATCAACTGGTAGTATATAGAAAATGAGATCAGAAAAGGGTCACTGAAAAGGACAGAGAAACATGATCTATAGAATTTTCTAAGTACAGACGTCACAGGTTAATATGAAAATAGGTGTTCTTGTTAACTTACTAAAACAGTTAAGGACAATGTGCCAAAAAAATCATGAAATTTCACAGTGGAAAGGAATCTAAAATGAGGAACAAAAAGACAAAAGAATTCATGAGTTAGAACATGTATGTGTTGAAAAAGGGAGGGAGGACTCTAGAGGAACCCCAGGAAGACCAGGGGAAATGGAAGGGGTTTACTTATTTTATACTCCCAGCCCCAACCTCAATTGCAGCTAAGTTTATATGAATGCACAGGATAAAATATAAGAGAGAAGAGATATAATTTGTGGTTGTTTTTCTCTGTGTGTGTGAGTTTGAGAGAGAGAGAGAGGAGAGAGAGAGAGAGAGAGAGAGAGAGAGAGAGAGAAAGAGAGAGAATTTCCAGAGGAGAGGGATTAGATTTTTATGAGAATAAAATCTCTGTTAACAGGTGAAAAGGAAAATCAGTTTCTATATTTGGTCTCAGAAAGTGAGAACATTTTTGACTAGACCATCTATTTTCTATAAGAGGTGGGAAGCGAGGGAGGCCCTTTCTTGGTCTGTGTGAAAAAAATATGAAAACGCTTAGACATACAAGGTATTGGTGGATGTTTTTTAGTGAACTTCAAGGCTAGATACTAGAAAATTAGAAGAGAGTATAGGGACTCAATGCACATGGGGATTATGAGCTCTCAGATCGGATGTGAGAATTCACATGTCCCTTTCATGGTCAGAATTAACTAAGAATAGAGGTCTCAATATATTTGATTATATTGTAGTCAGTTAAGTTCTTAGTACAAATAAAGGTAAATCATAAAATAGCATGCACATAATAATTCAAATAAACAAACATAATATTAAAATACAACAATATAAAAGAAATATTTCAATTGAGAATAAATAATCACATAGACAAGTTCTTAGAATGCTGACAAATATGTGAGGAGAAAGTTATAGCTATTCATTTTACATTAGAAAGTGATGAATCTCAATATTTTGTCATCTATATCTTAACCTTATGAAGCTAAGCAAACAAGAGAATATTAGCTTTAAAGATAAAGTAGGAGATTACAAAGTTCCTTGGATAAAAATTTATAATATGGAAAAATCAATAAATACTAAATTCATAATATATGGTAATAATAATAGACAAATTTTATATAAAATATATCAGTAACACAAGAGAAATGGTGCATCATTAGACATAATGGTCATTATATGATAATTTAAAAATTATAAAAACTAATACAGCAATAAGCTCAACAACACAAATGAAGTGGAAATTATATGATTCAACATTTTTAAACCTACAAAAGAAGAAATAGAAGCTTAGTTTATCTCTGATATCTAAAGAAGACAGTTATTACCTCAATTTTAGTTGCATAAATATTTAAAACAGCTATAATAACAAGTTTAAATAAATGCATCAAAAATCGCATCAGCAAAAGTCCCATTTCCATGTAAAATCATATTCTGAGTTATTTCGGGGACTCTTCAACATAACTTGGAGAAAATCACAGTTCAAATTATAAAGGGCATTTACAATAGTATCTATCATTCTACAAAAAGCAATGAAAAGAATTGGAAGAAGAAAATATAAAGATTCATTTTTGTTAAATAATTACAACAAAAGTCAAAAACAGAAATTTTGGTAGTGTTTGATTTATTGTTGTCTTTTTGTTGTATTAAGCACTAAACAGATTGAAATGAACTCAATTTACCTGTGGGCCGCAGGAGGCAAAGTCGGGTGATCCTTGAGCACAAAGTCAGTAGTAAGCCTTGAACATTGAGGGGTGTGACCCAAACAACCAAAACAAAACAAAATAAAAAAAGATTCCTCTAGGGCAGGGCCACAAAATGTTGTATGAAGGGCCATTTGCGGCCCCAGGGGCCACGAGTTTGAGACCCCTGACTGCCTTTGTAAAGTTTTACATTCAATCCACTTTTCAATCCAAAAGATTCTTTTATTTATGATCGAAGACCATTTTATATAGCCTTAGGTCTTTGGTTTTATATGAAATGACTTTATTAAACACATGAAATTAAAAAAATACTTTGGACTAGAGTGATAATGTTGACTGGGTAGGGAGCTTGCTTTGCACATGGTGAACACGGGTTTGATCACTAATACACTATATGGTAACTCCAGGAGTCCACCTGGAGTTCTTAAGAACAGAGCAAGGAGTAAGTCCTGAGCAGTACTAATTGTGGGTCAACTCCTACCCAAATTAAATAATTGTTTAAAATGAATGAAGAAAGGTGAGAAAAGAGAAAGAATTTAACCAGGAGAGAATATAATGCTTGAATCAACATAGCAGAGATCAAAAGCAGTATGCCAATACTAGAGCAGTTGAGTGTCAGAGGTAATTATGTGACTATAAGATTTTCAGTTATCAGAAGAAAAATTTCAAGCATGCATGTGACATCTAAGAAGCATGAAATGCAATTTGGAGGGTGCAAAAATAGCAGTTCTAAAGACAGGAAGTTATAAGCAAAGAACTGAATTTAGACAGTTCTGCGAAAGTGCAAACATTTTTTTAAATATATGAATTTTGGAGTTATCAGTTACTCTAAATCTGTTTTTATGTTAATATCATTTATGTAATTATAAACTATAAATTTTATTTTTATTTTGGGGAATCTGATGGTCACCTCTGACTATATGTAGAGTTTACTCCTGGTGGTGCTCAGAAGACCATTTATGGTGCTAAGATCAAATTTGGTTCAGTCACATGCTAGGCAAGCACCTTACCTACTATATTATTTTTCTGGCTCAGAAAATAAATATTTAAAAATGACCATGACTGTATAGAATTTGTGAAATAAAAATAGATTTATCATGAACAATTAATGTAATGATCAAGTGTTGATATTTCTCTGTATATTTCCTTATTTGCACACACACAAACACACACACACACACACACACACACACACACACACATATATATATATATATATATATATATATATATATAAGCAGTTTCTATGGTCAGTATCTGTACACCTCTACTTCTGTAACAACTGTCTTCATCAAAGCTAAGTAAACTACTGCGCTCTAGTTTCATTTAATTAAATGAAATAAAGTAAACCCAAACAGAAATTTTAGAAAAATTACCAAATATGACCAATGATAATTCTGGTACTTAACTTTTTAACTATGATTAGAGAAGTATGTACAGTAATGCTATTATTTTAAGTAGCATTAAACAAAATGTTAGGAGGGATTTTTATACATACATATACCAAAAATAGAGAAAAATATTTTATAGAGTATTTCGTATTGAAAAAAATTTTGTATTTCTTTTCACAGTAGTGAGAGTTAAAAATTAAACCAAAGTTATCACTTTACTAATATGAAATATAAGGAAGTAAATCACTGACCATCTGACATTGAAAGATCAGAGAGAGTCACAGGTTAATTTTATAAGCAGATAAATTAAGAATTAATGCTTCTTTGGGAATAATAAAAATTTGTCCATGTGTTTCTGCAGTTGAAACACTTTTGTATTCATTATGAAACCTATTATTAATGGGAAAATTGCAACAATGGAGCAAATGAAATAGCCTTCTATTCTCTACTTGATTTGGGGTCAACCACAATTACTCCTCAAAAATAAGTTTATTAGATATAATTATTTGGAGTTGGGCAAAGAAATGGATGTTATCTGGAATGAGTCAACATGGTGTTTTCTATGACTGATTTAGTCTGTTTTCAAAATGTGTGCATGCAGTAATAAACCAAGTAACTTGCCTGTTGTTTTGGTATTATCAAGTGGATCAGCTAACTCCACACTGCCTTCTCCTGTCTACCTTTTCCTGCATAGGGGAATGAATCACTACAGTTCACATATTTAAATTGCAGTATTGTACTTTATTCTGTGATTTTTTTTATTCTCAGTCTATATATGCTTCTAAAATATCCTGATGGGATTTACTGATTGATTTTCTAATAACTTTGAGATATAAGTTGGATAAAGTATATTTTATCAACAGAAGACTTTATCTCTTCAAAGGCTCAAATACATCCATATATATGTACATATATATATATTTCTATCTTCAAAGACTCATTTAAACTTGTGGTTGTTGTTGTTGTTGTTGTTCTTCTTCCTCTCCTTCTTCCTCTCTTCTTTTTCTTCCTCTCTTCTTTTTCTTCCTCTCTTCTTCCTCTCTTCCTCTCTTCTTCCTCTTCTTCCTCTTCTTCTTCTTCTTCTTCTTCTTCTTCTTCTTCTTCTTCTTCTTCTTCTTCTTCTTCTTCTTCTTCTTCTTCTTCTTCTTCTTCTTCTTCTTCTATTATATTCGTTGGTTTTCTCCATGTGGTCTCCTTTGCAGAAGGAGAGAAAGAATGAAGACTACATTTATTCCTTAAAACTCTTGATATAGACAATATAGACATCATATATTTATCTTTCACTTGTCATTTATGTTGTCCAGTGAAATTTAAGGGAGCTGGAGATATGGTCTGGCAATATGAGGAGGGGAGTTCTGAAACTTAGTACCATTTTAGCTTCTTTTTAAACAATTCTTTTATTACAAACGTTTTTGAATGGATGCATTTCTGGTGGTAGAGCACATGCCTTACAATGAGGTTTCATGATCTCCATACCTGGTACTACATGACTTACAAAAATTGCAAAATGTACCCTCGCTACAGTTAAAACATAATCATAAAAATTACACAAATGGGTAGAAGAAAACATGTTAGTTATCAATGGGGAAAATTAGCCAGTTACTATAATTCTATTTAAAATAAACAACTCTAAAAATCAATGAAATTTAGTCATTTAATATTGGAGCTACTTGGTAAAGAAATGTACCATATTTTTCTCTCTATAAGATACACCTGACCATAGATGCATATAGGTTTTAGATGCTCTACTCCCCTTCATTCAGGCTTCAGCTTTAGGTGGCATTCATCCATAAAATGTATCTTTAGGGGGAGGGAAATGTGTCTTAAAGTATGAAAAATATTCAGTAATCCTTATCTTTAGGAAGAATATCATCTTGTTTACACAAAAGATACACAAAGCTCTAACCTTCACAGTATTATCCACATAGTTTGAAGAATGAGGAAGGAATTCCTTCCTCGTTCTTCAAACCATGTGGATAATACTGTGAAGGTTAGAGCTTTGTGTATATATGTATGTAAATATATACACATATACATATATACTGTGAAGGTTAGAGCTTTGTGTATATATGCAAGTACATATATACATTTGGTGCCATCTATCTTCAATCATTTGTCATTTAAAATTTAACTCATGTGATAATTTACTCCTTGACCATGTGTGGATTTTTTTGATTGTGGGACATATTCAGAGTGGAAAGATGGATCAAGGGCAGCTTTTACTTTCATATTAAGTACAGTTCATTTGAAGATGTAGGCAGGGGACAACTCTGAAGAAAAAAAATTATCTTAGCACCCCTACTTTCAAAATTCTTGAATTCAGCTTCCTTTTGTTGAAAGTCAAGAGACAGCCCTTCTTAAATAATTAATTTTATTTTGATATAGAAAGAATTAATAATGGCATTCAGTTAATAATTATGGAATAGTTTTGTTTACTTGGGTCTCAGTTGAAAAGTCACAACAACGTGTGAATTCCCTCAACACATTTTAGATGCTTTGTATGATAACTCCCAAGTTATATTTTCTTGTTATTTTGATAGCATTTTATCATGTCACTAATGTGTTTAATAATTATTAAGACAAACCTTAGTATATTCATCTAGTGTACTGATAATTTTACAAGTGTAAATTTCTGTATGTACCAAGCTACATTTTAAAATCATTTTAAAGGGGTGAGAATGATAGGAACAGCACGTGGTTGACCCAGGATGGACCTGGTTTCAATCCCTGGGCTCCCATATGGTCCCCTAAGCCAGGAGAGATTTTTGAGCGCATATAGACAGGAGTAATCCCTGAACGTTACTTTGTGTGGCCCCAACCCCCCAAAAAATCATTTAAAAATCCCTGTAAATTTTTTTTTATTTAAACAACAGGATTACATACATGATTGTGTTTGGGTTTCAGTCATGTAAAGAACACTACCCATCACCAGTGCAACGTTCCCATCACCAATGTCCCTGAAAAGTTTTTATATTAAAAAAACTTACCATGTAAAAAGTTGCCTATTCATTAAATACATTGTATAAAATATATTAAAATAATTCTTCTAATCATAAATCTATATTGTCAATACAATATAAACAAAGGCAACTCTATGTCTAAATATTTTATATTAAATTTTAATTGGCACATATCTATATGATATATGTATTAGTGGTAAAAGTGGAATAATAATATAGGAAAGTGTAAAAGCTCTTCATTTCTATGAGAAAAATTATTTGTGGCTGTGTTTGGTTTGAGGGATGCATTTATATGGGCTCAAGAATTACTCTTGACTCTGTTCTCAGGGATAACTCCTGTTGGTCTAGGGAATCAGATTAATTTGGGTCATCAGTGGTTGAAGAAAACAAATGTCTCATCTAATGTATTTCCTTCTGGCACAAATTCATGTATTGCTATTAAAAAAAGCACTACTTTTATTTATTTATTTATTTTGATTTCTCACTAACTTTGGAAATACTAGTGCTCAATTATTTCTCTTTACTCAGACTGTGCTCAGGGCTTTCTCTCTTCTCTGTGCTCAGGGATTTCCTCCTAATCATGGATCGTGGATCGCATGCTGTGCTAGGGATCAAATTTACATGAATGATGTGCAAAAAAGTGCCTTAACCGCTGTATTATCATTACTGTCCTATTCTTATCTTATTATTCTAAAACATAACTAGAACATATTTGAATGTAAACCACCACTTGCATTGTTATTGCAAATTAAATATGATGTAAATAAATCTACCTTAATGAATGCTAATATATTCACATGTTCTTTGAAATAAAATAATACAAAAGGTCATGATTCATCAATGGCAAGCTGAGGAAGATTTGTGTTTTGTTTGAACACCCATTGGCTAATTTGATAAGCTAGTTAATTTTTATTTTTGCAGTAATATTTTTTGTGCTAAAGTAGATAGATATTTGTAAAGGCATCAAGGCTAGTGCAAGTATTTGATATCTCACAGGCTTGGTCTGAAACCTTTTTGGTGGAAAATTCATTAGCAGTTGCTTAGCAACTGAGGCATTTGGATGTACTGAGAATCCCATGACATGTTTTCAGGGAAAATATTGCTATAGGGAGTAAAAATTTCAAATTTGGGATTTGTCTCTGAAAGTTGAAAAATCATTAATTGTTATTAGTAAAATATTATATTTGAAAGACATTCTGGGGGCCCGGGAGATAGTATGGAGGTAAGGCGTTTGCCTTTCATGCAAAAGGTCATCGGTTCGAATCCCGGTGCCCCATATGGTCCCCCGTGCCTGCCAGGAGCAATTTCTGAGTATGGAGCCAGGAGTAACCCCTGAGCATTGCCGGGTGTGACTCCCCCCCAAAAAAAAACCATGAAAGACATTCTAGAAAGATTTTAAAAATATTTAATTGATTCATTATGAATTACATTTAAAAATTATTTATTTCTGATTGAGTTTCTGATCTATAATGTTCCAATGAAAGAATTGATTTCATATTTCATCTTAGTGAGAGAGGAAATATGCAAACTGAAAGAAAAAGTGTAATCATAAAATTAAAAGCATTACATTGTGATCTCGTGAATCAAAGATAACAGAAGGTTGTATTTTTAAAATATCTATATATTAAAATTAAAATAGGGAAAAATTGTTGATTTTGATAGATGATAACATATTTTTTCATATAAATTTAATGTTCACCTAACAATGCATATCAACAAATACCCAAAGAGAGAAATTTCTTGTCAGAAAATAATAAATCTTGATTAAAATAATGTCAGGATGAATTAATTAGTAGAATAAACTAGTTTTCTTGAAATAGGAATGCAAAATTAATGTTATCATGTTGGTTAAATTAGTTGCTTTACTTATCTGGTTTCTCTTTCAGACTGACAACTCTAAAACCCAATAAACCATTACCTGGGATTTATTAATACAAATTCAGTGTAAGATTTTATACTCTTAAATTGTCACCATGAGGAAGTTACAGAAGACAGACTTTACCCATATACCCCTTAAAGATTTAGTGGGGTGAAATCTCTAGGGGTGTGTTTCAGGTATATAAAGCCTGTGGTAATGAGTTTGGGGAAGAATAAAATTTAATCAGAAATGTCATAGCCATGAAAGTAAACCAAAGGTCTGAGTAACAACACATTCTTTTGAAATGCAAGTTGTGAGCTCTTTGGAGATAGAGAAAAATTTCACCCTAATGTAGAAAAAAAGAGGCACTACCTAGCGAAGAGTGAATGTCTTAGAAAGACAGACTTTTGAGAAATCTAAAGAGCAATCTAAGAATGTTAAAGGATTCTGTCATTAAAGTCAGCAGGTAGGCAGGAGTGGAAGGAAATGGACACTGGTGAAGTCATTGGTGTTAGAACATTGTGTGACTGAACTCAATGATGGATAACTTGGTAGCTTTGTTATTCACAGTGATTCAATTAAAAAGATTAATGAAACGGAATATCAGGATTCAAAAGCTTTCCCAGCTTAATTTTTATATATGCAGAGAAATCCAAGATAAAACCATCTGGAGAAATTATATTTTATTTACACCCAAAAGCTGTTCTCTGTTTTTTTATTAATAATTTTTATTTTGAACAAAGTGGATTACAAATCATTCACAGTAGTATTTCAAGTACATGGTGATATTGAATCAGGGGTATTCTCACCACCAATGTTGTCCTCCCTCCACTCCTGTTTCCAGCATGCATCCCATATAACTCCTCTAGTGCCCCCCGGGCTGCTAGTCTAAGTGGTCCCTCCTGTGTCTAGCCTGTTGTAGATTGGGTATTGAATTTGTTGTTGTTGGCTTTGAATTTGGTGTTCAAGCCTGATCGTTTTTTATTTCTACTCAATGTTCATACAACAGTTTGGTGTTGGTGCCCTCCATTATTTCTTCCTCAATTTGTGAGGCCGAACAAGATGATTCAAGTTATGTGATTCTGTTTGAAGGTAAGAAAAAAGGGGGAAGGGCAAAAATTCAAACTAGCGAAAAAATGGGAGGAGTCCTTATAGAGACTATAAATATCAGTGTTCTCTCTTTTTATCTTCTGAAGAAGCCCACATTCTATTCTTGACCATATCTTTATCACTCCTCTCATATCTTTAAGTTTTTTTCAATGAAAAATTATTTTGCTTCAATTAAGTAATACATTTTTAAAAATTGCTCCAAAACTTGAAGATACGCTTGAAATTGAATATTGGAAGTACTTATGTAGCTATGCTAATGAAACAAATATTTTAAAAATTGTCTTCTTATTAACTTATTACTTGCCATAATACTTGAAAATCAGAAGCCCAATAGATTAGTTATAAGAAAAACATCAGCATTACCTCTCATTGAATATATGGCTTTATGTCCTACTCTAAATTGTTAAGAGTGTGAGAAGTAAAAGTAATCAAAGGAACAAGTAATTATAGTAATTTAATTCAAAAGTCCTCCCCAAAGAAAAAGTATAAAATTCTGGACAAAGTTCCTGAGAAACTTGGAAAATACAGTAAAACATGTAACAGTAAATAGAAATGATGTTTTGCAAAGGCATTCAGTCTAACAAATGAGGGAATAAATGGTACTAAACACTAAAAGATGAAGCAAAGCAATATGAAAAGCAATGCAGAATACTATAGGGCCCTCACAATTGCTCTGAATACTGTGAATGATAGACATGAAATGTCACAGTAGTAGGAGACAATATTCTTTAGTAAGAAATATTGTTCTGTCAGTTTCTGTATAACAAAATTCAGAAAGTGTTCATCTACAAAAAACTAAGAGGGGAAAATGAAAGTAAGAATTTGAACCTTTGAACTGAAAAAAATATTATTGACCACATTCCCACAACCCAGAAATTCAGTGACAAGAAATGTCATACAACTCTAACAATTTCAATAAGTATACTAAAAACATCAATTGAACATAAGAAGGAAAGAGAATTTTCAAATGGACAGGAGAATCTATAACAAAAATTGAGTGAGAACTAATGCATGAAGGAACTATAAGACAAAAAAATTAGGAATGAAGATGATTCACAAGAAGTTCCAGGAAAAATATTTAGCTTCACATTTAAAAAGGACAAGAAATAGCCACACAAATTAAATGAGATAAATAAGGAATGTAATAGTCTAGAAGGAAATGGATAAGATATGATACGTTGGTCCTTTTCCCATTTTTTGAAAATAACTAGTAATCATTCTGTTCCCAAGGTTGGGATGATTAATTATTTTCTCATCCATTACTCAGCAAATGAGTTTTGAACAGACTAAGAGCTCATAGGGGGCCAGTTACCAAGGGAAACTTTGCCATGGGAATAGCTTGGTCTCTCCAAATATCATTAATTTGCTGATCTTGCTGTCTTCTCAGACCAGCTCCAGAAAGTCGAACCATGTTTCTTTATCAACTATCTTCCTGTTGTTCCTCCAAATGCCTTTTTAACCTCCTTCAGAACCTGCCCATGTCAATGATGCTGCTCTCAGTCTTTGTCCTTTGACTTCACATTTCTGTTGCCCACCCACACTGCATCACAAGACAAAGGATGCAACTCTAAATGAGGAATTCGAGGAAATAGTATATCTTGGGCTCCACTAATACTTACTCACTCTGACATTTGGAACTGAGAACCTCTGAGTCAAGACTATGACACATAACTCAGCAAACTTTTTTCTTTTCAATGATGGTTAGGTGCCATGCAGCTTTGGAAGCTGGATGAAGTTAGCTCTCCACAAAGTGATCAAGCATGTTTATTACTATCAAACAGTAGTTCTTAGAGGTCTTATTGGTTGTAATCAAGACTATGGTTTTACAGATTTTAATTCTTTTTTATTTCCCTTTTGGCCACCCCAGGGACACTCAGGGATTACTCCTGGCTATGCTCTCAGAGATCGCTCCTGGCTTAGGGGACCATATGGGACACCGGGATTGAACCATTGTCCATTCTAGGTCAGATGTATGCAAGGCAAATGCCCTACCACTGTGCCACCACTTCAGCCCTAGTTTTACAGATTTTAACTGGACCCTTTCTTTTCCCCATCAGGAATTTGTGTTAGGAATTGGAAATCATGTCAACTGTTGTTAAGTCTGGCTATAACTGTTAACTGGGAAGAATCAATTTCCTTCACATCCGACCTAGGAATCTTAAGTTTTATTTTCTACCAGCAGTTAAAAAATGGCTATGCTCATTTAGTAAGCATGAAAACAGTAATTTCTTTGTTTGCTTGTTTTTGTTTTTGGGTTATACCCGGCAGCGCTCAGGGGCTACTCCTGGCTCTATGCTCAGAAATCCCTCCTGGCAGACTCGGGGAGCCATATTAGATGTCAGTATTCAAACCACCATCCTTCTGCATGCAAGACAAACACCTTACTTCCATTCTATCTCTCCAGCCCTGGAAACAGTAATTTCTAAGAATCTTTAGAGTTCTTGATATAAAGATTATAAAGACACCATGTGATGTGATTGCAAATTTTAATCATGAGGTTAAAAATGGTGCTGTCACTCACAACTTAAATTATATTAGAAATACAGAACTGAGTAAATATTAAAAAATTTACTTATTGAGAAAACTAAAAAATAAAATGTGTAACAATACCATCCCCCTGGATGCTGAAGAATGACTAAAAATCAGCCTGCTTTGTATTTTGGTTATGAGTCCATGGTTGCTTGTGCTCTGGACTACTCTTTTTTTTTTTTTTTTTTTTTTTTTTTTTTTTTTTTTTTTTTTTTTTGGTTTTTGGCCCACACCCAGTGACGCTCAGGGGTTACTCCTGGCTATGCGCTCAGAAGTCGCTCCTGGCTTGGGGGACCATATGGGAAACTGGGGGATTGAACTGTGGTCCATCCTAGGCTAGTGGAGGCAAGGCAAGCACCTTACCTCCAGCGCCACCACCCAGCCCCCACTCTGGGCTACTCCTGGCTCAGACCTCAGTGTTCCTGGTGAGGGTTAGGGGATCATATGCAGTGCCCTGGATCAAACTGAATTGGTTGCGTGGAACTGCTGTTGGTTGTGTCCCCCACTGCTCTCTCTCTCTCTCTCTTTTTCTCTCTCTGTCTAATGCACTTTGAAAAATTGGAAATATGTTAATATAAATTTACCACAATCTAGAATAATGACGTCATATAAAAGTAAAGGCTCAGAGAAGGAAATCATACAGAAGCCCCATTTTCAGCTACAACAAAGAATAAGACCTTAAGAAATGACATGTGGGACCAGAATAATAGTAATAGTGGTAGCAATAGTTATAGCGTTAGGGTGTGTTCCTTACAAGCAGTCTACCTTAATTCTATCTCTGGCATGAAATATCCTTCCTTGAGATCTGCCAGTAGTGATACCTGAGTGCAGAGTCCAAAATAATACTATCACTTGGTATGTTGAAAAATCCCTCTCTTGAGGCTGGCATGATAGCACAGAGGTATGGAGTTTGCCTTGCACTCGGACTGACCTGGGTTCTATCCCTGTCGTTTCATATGGTCTCCCAAGTTAGGACAGATTTCTGAGTGCATAGCCAGGAGTAACCCCTGAGCATCACTGGCTGTAACCAAACCAAACCAAACCAAACCAAACCAAACAAAAAAAAACACCTCTCTTGCCACCACACACTTTAACATTTTTTTATGTATTTTTATTTTTATATATTAATAATATTATATATAATTTTAATATATAAAAATTATTTATATATAAAACAAGAGAACTGTGCAGACAACAGGAAGAAACACTCAAAGCCCAAAGTGGAGCAGAACAAGACATAGGTGTTTCCTGAACAGAACTTATCTCCACAGTTTGGGAACTTCATGTCATTTTAGTAATCTAGGCCAAGCAGAATCCTGGGGTGGGGGTTGTTCCCAGAAGGCTATCCAGAGTCAAGCATTTTCAGGGGTCTCTTTTGTATTTTTCCAACTCTTTAAATTTTGAATGCCATTTTTCAGAGAATGAAATGGCTTCCTGGACATGAAATGACTTTAGATCAACATTTCTCTATATTTTTATAAGACAGGATGGGGCTGCATTGTAGTTAAGTGAAAAAGTACTTGTCTAACTCATGAAGTTCTTACTTAAAATGTGTGAGAACTGGGTTCATCCCCAGCATAACAGAAATGAACAACAATAATAACATGTGGATTCCACAGCATAATAGGAAGATTTGATGGAGATGGGGACATTGATGATGGGAATGTTGCACTGGTGAAAGTGGTATTCTTTTTATGACTAAAACTCAACTACAATCATGTTTAAATCATGGTTCTTAAATAAAAATTATTATTAAAAATGAAAATTTATCATCTTAAACAGATGTACTTTTTGGTAAGATGCTAATTTTTTGTTATATTACTTAGTTTGATTTATATAAAAAGTTTAAATCTATCTTTCTTATGTATCATAAATTTATACATATTTTGGAGGGGTTCAAACCATACTCAGTAGGATACCTGGCTCTTGTGCTCAAGGATCCTTGGAGGACCAGTCATGAAAGGGATACAAATGGATGTATGCATGCAATTAAATGACATTACCATGCCCTATTTCATTATTCCTCCTAGTGTTTTGAGTCTCTTTTTAAAAATACTTGTGAGGTATAGAGAACTATTTATTGTATCATTGTTTTAAAGCCATAATTTGTAGTACAAGACCTTTTTTATTAGAAAAAGTAACATTGGATTTTAGCTTTTAACAATGTTTTCTTATTTGGGGCTGATCTAATATTTTACAGTAGATCATTTAACCATTTTAATGTTTCTCTCCTCAAGTAACAATTGCATAGTGAAAAATCATAAATAGTGGGTGTCATAGATGTTAGAGTCAATGAATAATAAACTATATTTGTTACTCGGTAGATGATCTTAACACATAAGGTAGATTGAAAATTGTCCTTGGGGCCGGTGAGTTGGCGCTAGAGGTAAGGTTTCTGCCTTGCAAGCACTAGCCAAGGAAGGACTGCGGTTCGATGCCCCAGCGTCCCATATGGTCCACCCAAGTCAGGGGCAATTTCTGAGCGCTTAGCCAGGAGTAACCCCTGAGCATCAAATGGGTGTGCCCCCCCCCAAAAAAAAAAGTAAGAGAAAATTGTCCTCATAGAGACACACTAAGACAGACAAACACTCTAAGATCTTTGGACATGCACATTCTCCAGCCACCTTCCAAAGCAGACTAGTTTATTTGTTAATATGTATATGACAGAATTGAAGCTAATAAAGATTAATAAACTGCCTAAAATGAGAAACCTAATAGGCGGCATTTGGTATTTTATCCAAGATATAAAGACCTTTGGTCATAATTCTTCAACATAAAACCTTACAAATGCCTTCCATCCTAATACCAATACAACCTAGTGAGGTTTCATCAAACATGGTTTTTACATGTAGAATCATAAACTCATCCTTTGATTTGAAGAGGATCCTACTTTATTAAAAAGTGTACTATATTTGAAATTTAAATATTTCCCGTTTATGTCATTGTGCCAATAGGAGTATAAGGATTTAATTCTGTGTTCTCCAGCTCTACCCTCCTGTGTACAGAACAGTGATCATATTTGACAATGATATCTTTTGTGGCTTGTTCCACATCCCAGTCACCCTCTGAGACATTTTCATTTACTTCCCTGTTGTACTCTCTTTTCTTAGTTTTAGTTTCAGTGCCTGTGCTCTTGTTTTTCAGTCCATTACCTCATCAAATAATCTGTGACTCTTCACTCTCTGTCCTTTGAGAGTCTGCTAATCTCAAATAACATTTGTTATTTTATGTTGGTTTGTTTTAAGGTTATCTCCTCTCTTGAGTTCTGATCTGTAGCTAATTAACTTCTATAACATTTCTCTTATTTTCAGGACTTATATGCTTAGTGACCCATACAACAGTATAGTAGAAATATGAATTCTCTGTTTGAGATACATGAACTAGTTATCGAACATGAATGAGATATTTCTAGGTAAACAATACCTAGCATTAAAACTTACAGGCATATACCATCTTTGTTTAGGAAATTTGTATAAGAATCAACTTGCAGGAATAAAAGTTACAAAGGATGATTCAAAAATAAAATATAAAATGCAACTAGCATTCAAACTTGGTTCCTATATTAAGAATATTTTTATAAAACATTCTTTTGAGAACTCAAGATCTCTAATCATAGGAGAAATAACTCAAAATATAAATATTTTTATTTCTATTAAGATGAGGAGAGAATCTTTCTGTGACTGAAATGGAGAAAGTTGAGAAATGAGAAGCCCCTCACAAAGGGATTGATGAAGGTAAATGGATAAGAATGTTATTCATCTCATAGAAGGCGTTCTAAAGTTAGGAAATCTGTTGTCCAAATTTTAATTTTATTTTTCTTTGCAGTGGTATATTTATCTGATTATATTCCCATTTTATCCTCATTTTATAATTGTATGTTAAATCATATTTTTTAAATTTTTTAATTTTTAATTATGAGAACAAAGATGCAAAGAAAGAGGACAAGGTAAAGTTACAGTAGAAGGACAATCACCCATAAACAGAATTCTCAGAAGAAATCCCCTTGCTGACACCTTAATTTTGAACTTTCAGCCAAAGAACATTAAGAAAGATAAAACAGAACCCATGTAAAACTGCTTTGTCCCTCACATCCCCAGATTGTAATACATGGTAATATTTCTTAGCAGCACACAAAGCAATCTAAAGCCATAAAATTTATGTAACTCCTTAAACATTGAAGGCATATCATTTTTTTTACATTTTCATGCACATGCATATTAGTTTAAGTTAACCTCAAAAGTTTAAGTGGTTGTTTGTTTGTTTTTTTTAAGGATTAGAATCAAAGGAGCACAGTAAAAATAGTGTTAAGAGTGGCAATTATTCTTTGCATGGGCCCACCAAAATATGGGGGATGTGGAAAGGAAAAGCCTTGGCCTAAATACAAGGAAACCCTACCCCTGAAGTTTCCTGGCATAAGATCAACTGTAGGCTCCAGGCAAACTAGTTTATCCAATCCAAGTCATTGTCTGTAGTGCCAATACACTTTTATTTTTCACACAGTCTCTGTTGTTGGTATCAGTTTTCTGTATTAAAGATCCTGGAATCTGCATATTATCATATTTTTAACAGTAAGAGATATGTCAATGTTGCACTTAAGGAAAGTAAATTCAAAAGCTACTGAAATTGCCTAATATCTAAAAATAAAATAAAGGAAGCCTATCTCCTGTGCAATCAAATGTGTTATTAGTAAGGCTCATAAATACCATTTCATTTTCAACTGCCTAAAACCTGTGTCATTATAAAAGAATAATTCTCTAAGTCATAAAATAATTAGGTACAGAATACATAATGAAAAGATATGTATTTCTGGAGATCATGTGCATAACTCAAAAAAAGGTCTTTGGATTCATCAAAACCTCAAATTTGAAAGAACCTCTATTACATAAAATAACTCTAGACCTGGGTAATTTTTTATAAAACTGTAATATAATTGAAATATCTCCACATTGATGCCTAGCTCTAAAGATGACTAAAGGGAAAAAAGTTGAGATTGCCAAAATAGTATGAAAATCTCTAATTTGTCTAATTACCCATGATATTCTCATGCCCTCTAAAAACAATTTTGATGTGGAGTCATAAAATTTAGAAAATGTTTTGATCAAATAAAAATTCCGGAAAGGGGCCAAAAGTAAAGTACAGCACTTAAGGTGTTTGATTTTGCAAACAGCCATCCTGAGTTCAATTTCTGGAATCCCATATAGACCCCCAGCAGGCCAGGAGTAATTTCTGAGCATGGAGCCAGGAGGTACTCCTGAGCACTGCCAGGTGTAGCCCCAAAATGCAAAACCCATAAAATATTTCCAGAGAAAATTTTACAGTGAATATTGACTAAGCAGAATTCTATTTCTCACTCCAAATAAGCATTAGCACTAAATTATTGCGCTTACATGTGACTTAAAATTTTTCTTTTGGAAGCAACTTTTCTTCAATTATACTGACACTTCATTATACGTAGCAGGTCCCATGACAATGTCTTCTCTTGGGAAAGGTCAAATCTTCTCCCAAGACAAGGCGATCTTGCAGATTAGATTATGTTTTTTCAGGATGTATTTTGATGTTCTGTGTTGCCACTAAAAACTTTTATCTGCTTTCAGATGGCATAAATCTATAAAGTAGTCTGTGATAACTTCAGATTTTTAAAAATCTTGGTGTTATTCTGATATATAAAAGTAATGATTTGGATAGATATGAGAAAGTGAGATTAGGAAATTTCTTGTGTTCTCCTGCTTCTAAGTTGTCCCTGGATAGTAGTATGTCATAAGATCCACAATTATTTACTACAATTATTTATTTAGGACGTTTTTTGTTATTTATGGTGCCATTTTGATCTGAGAGAATATGAAATTCACTATTTTTCTCATATTTAATACAATCCTTAAATCATGCACTGTGTTATTAGTAATGATTTTTCAAATCTTGTTCCATGGTAGGGTCTGTTCCTATTCCATTGGTCTTAATCTTTCTGCTGATGATTCTCCACAGCGAAAATGCTTTTATCTTTTTCTTGGATTCCTGGAAACCCTAAAAGGCAAAATGTCTGACTTTATATTACATAAATATATTTTTTCTTCTAGGAGTTAATTTCTACTTGATGATTTACTGGTTCTTGACCCTGAATTTTGAGCATCACCATTGTCATTTCTTTACAAAATAATTCTATCATCATTAGCAGGGTTGAAGTCACTCCAGTTGTTTGACCTAGTAGAGTATACTACAAGCGGAGTATGTTTGTGTTCTAATACTTTTATGTTTTATATTTTCATAGTGCATTTTAACTTGACATTTTCATTTGTCTCTTTTAAAGATTTCAAACAGCATTTTATTTCACCTCAACATATCTGCGTTTAGAGCAAAATGCCACTGATTCTGCATCATCTTCAGGATTAGTCACACACACACACGTTTCCTCTGTTTTTAATCACTCTTGATCTTACAATATAGTTTTTCTTGATCCTAGAATCAGCAATCAACCATTCATGTCCTCTTTATTTTCATGTGTCTAAGTATTATTAGATTTATATTACTCCCACTATTGCCTTTTTACCCATTGGAAATGATGCTTCTATTTATGAGCTTTCTAGGATCATTTTTTTAAATTTTCTGAAGGATGATTATCTTGGATATTTATTTCATTGCTATTTTATGAAGCCTGCATGGTGATTCTCAATGAATCCTTCTCACTCCATGCTCAGTGTCACTTCTGACAGTGCTAGGAGAAATAAATGTGACATTCCAGAGGCTGGAGAGCACTGGTAGCACAGCAGACAAGTAGCAATACTCTATCTTTCTGGCTCATAAAAATTATTTTAAAATCATTTAGTGATTCTTCCATTTTTTCAACTGTGATTTTAAAATTTTTATTAATGGACAATAAGTGCTCCATTAGGATGTTTGGTTTTGTTCATTCTTGTCCCAGCCCTGCACTGTGTTCCTACTAAAACTTAGTGCTTCCCTCATTGAACATTCTAAGCTCCTTCCTCAATGCTATGCTTTTCTTGCCATCACTGACTGCCCTATGCCATATTGCCTTTTCCTTTTTAAATGTAAAAATACTAGTTCTAAAGAACATCCTTTATATCAATTAGCCTTGACAATCATTATACATATAACCATAAATTCTATGATTATGCTTCTTTGATTTTTTTTCTAGATAATCTTGCTGAATATTTCAAGTAACTTACTGGCACTCCTCCACTATTCCCACTTTTAACTTTAGATGGCACATTTTTGTGTGTGGATTTTTTTTTCAGGGAATCTCTTGATGTTTCTCCTTAGGATCATTAGATGACATGTTTTTATTGGTTAAGGTTACTACTGTATCCATTATTTAGGTATAGTCCAATTCTGCCCATAAAGCAAAAGGTTATTTGTGAAAACATTTTTTATTTTGTTTTATTTCTTCAGGAGTCTTAGCTCTAAAAGTATCTTGAATATGATGCTAGCTTAACTTACATAAGTGACATGAGTGAATAGAAAGAATTCTTCTTGAATGTTGTCTACTTTGTCTCAAATATTTATTTCTACATTTTCAAATCTTGCAAATTTCTTGTAATTTTTTGTAAGTTCTCTGCAAGCTATGACACATGTTCAAAAGACACTCTCCAAGTCTACAAGAGTATACTCATCACTTTGATTCCTTGCTACCCTGGGTCAATGGCACACATTTAAATGTTATGTTCATGAGTCTCCATGAAGATGTTCTTTTGAGATAATTATTTGAATCTGCTGACATCGCAGTTTGTCTCTTTCTGGACCATTCACAATATATAAAAATGATGTAGTGGATCCTATTTTGGGCTGCATAATCTGATTCTTCAAATTCACACTTTTTTTTGGTTTTTGAGTAACCCTGGCAGTGCTCAGGGGTTACTCCTGGCTTTACACTCAGAAATCACTCCTGGCAGGCTCAAGGGACCATTTGGGTTACCAGGATTTGAACCCCATTTTTCTGCCGGCAAGGCAAATGCCCTATGTCCATGCTATGTCTATGGCCCCTTGATCCTATTTTTGAAAAACTTTTCTGTAAGAAACACTAAAAATGTATACTAATAAAACATATGTAACCAGAAGAATATAGTTAAGCTCTACCAAGACAGAAATTGAAAATGCCACAACCATATATGCAGAAAAAAACTAATGTAACAAACATGGTTTATGCATAAATGTGTGGAGTTCATAGTGCAGAATTTCAGGCTTTAGGGGCAAACCTTTTCTTCTTCATAAGTGCAACTAGAAATAATTCAAGATTTATAAATAGGAGCTAGGATGAGGCTGAAGAAAATTATCATTCACTTAACAAGAAAAAACAACATCTAATCTCATCAAAGAATGGGGAGAAGTGGGCAGACACTTCCTTAAAGAAGAAACTCAAATGGCTAAAAGACATGGAAAATTGCTCCACATCACTAATCATCAGGGAGATAAAAATCAAAACAATGAGGTAACATCTCACTTCACAGAGACTGGAACACATCAAAAAAAAGAATAATCAATGCTTGCAAGGGTGAAAGAAAGGAACTCTCAATCACTACTGAATTTTTTCATATTTAATACAACGATTTCTACTTCAATCTTTATGGAAAACAATATAGAAATTTGTCATAGAGCTGCATATTATCCAGCTATACCACTCCTAGGAACACAAAAATACAATAAAAAATGCCTTCCTCACACCTATATTCATTGCAGCATTATTTACAATAGCCAGAATCTGAAAACAACCAAGATGCTCTCCAACATATGAATAGCTAAAGATACCTTGGTACATATACACAATGGAATATTATGCAGCCATCAGGAGAGATGAAGTCATGAAAATTTTCCCATACATGGTTGTATATGGAAACTATTATGCCGAGTGTAATAAGTCAGATGGAGAGACACACAAACAGAATAGTCTCACTCACCTTTGGTTTTTAAGAAAAATTATGGACATTATTGTAATAATGCCCAGAGACAATAGAAGCCAGAAGAACCGGTTCACAATATGAAACTCACCACAAAGAATGGTGAGTGCAGTTAGGGAAATTACTCTAACAACTACCATTACAGTCTTAATGAGTGAGAGAAGTAGAATGCTTGAGAGCATTTTTAGATGCTATTTAGATCAAGGGAAACAACATAAATGTATATAGAAAAAGTATTGCCAATTGGACATTCAGAAGTTAGTAATAATACATGTGAATGTTTGCAAGACTGAGACAATGATAGACTATATTCTCACATACAGAGAAGATTCTACTCTTAGGCAACTAAAAAATATCACTATTTGTATTGCAGAAATAGCCTTTACTGAAAATGACAGAAGCAGAAGATATTATAAAACTCTTTTTTATTCCACACTGAGATAAAAATTTTAAAATGTATGCAAACAATTTATTGGCATCCCATCTTTCAGGATTCTCATTTCACAGATTACCTTGATGTTAACCTCATTTTCAATCTGAGTCATAACATCATTATTCAATGTGAATATTGGAATATCAAACTCTACCTTAAATGAAGATCAGGTTTTATACTCCAGCTGTTATTCATTTATACAAAATATATTAAAAATCTAATTAAATCTGAAAATAACTTTCCAGCATGAAAGAACATACTTGGGTCATAGTCCCTCTTTTTGTCTGATGCTCTTTGCTCCCATGTCATATTTCAGAGAGGAAATCATCCTCAGAATCTCTCTTTTTTTTTTTTTGGTTTTTGGGTCATACCCGGCAGTGCTCAGGGGTTATTCCTGGCTCCATGCTCAGAAATTGCTCCTGGCAAACACGGGGGACCATATGGGATACTGGGACTCCAACCAATGACCTTCTGCATGAAAGACAAACGCCTTACCTCCATGCTATCTCTCCGGCCCCTGTATCTCTTAAACTATACCATGCACCTTTTCAAAAGTATGAGTTTTTCTTCACTCTAATTTGTTAGGAAGTGTTTAGTAGCATTCATATATTATCAAAAGTTACAAAAAGTTATCAAAAGATACACAGCAATTCAGGTTTTAGAAGATCCCTTTTTTTTCATTTTTCATTTTCTGCTTCAAGGACTTGTTGTGAATTCTCAGTCTCCCAAATCCCTCTTGGCTTCTTCTAAGTATTAGCAGATAAATGACACTCAGCACATTGAGACACAGGAAGGGTTTCATTTAGAGGAGGATAAAAAATAAACATTGACTACACATTCATTGACATGGACAGAGGTTGACTCATGGAAAAAATGTCACTACTGATTTCTGCACCTCTGAAATCCAGAATACTGCTCCAATTCTCAGAGTTTCAGATAGAAAATATTTTTGTTCTCTCTACATACAAGATACAGCTCTGATCATCATGTATTAAGGCAGTTCTGATACAGCTCTGGTCATCATGCAGTTCTGAAGTTCTACAATGACATCAATAAAAGAGAATTCCATTATGACTTGAATCAGCCCGGGTGACAGGTTTCCTCTTTTCTCAAATCAAGTGGGTACTGAGTTTTGTTCCTCCAGACAGATCCTGTGGCTCATCATTCATGGATGGACACAGAAGTATATGGCTCTGTGTCTGCTGTTCAGCACTGCAGAGCTCCCTCATCTCAGTGACCAACAAAGACTGGAAGTGGAAAGTTTAAAAAAAGAAAATGTAAGTAAAATGAAAGATTCTCAATAGCGTAAGTCATGAAAATACATGATTCATGGGGACAGTGAATCTAATTCAAAGACAGATTGTCACCTCAACATGAAATTCACTAAACTATTCAATATTAACACATTTCCACTTCTTTATGTGAAAGGCCAAAGCCAAATTATTTAAGAAAAGATAAGCATAATAAACATAAGTTGATGTTGTACATAAACCAAGGATCTGGAAAACCAAATTATTTAGAAAAACATCAATGTAATAATTATTTGTAATTATAAGTACTCATCAGGAGAAAAACTGGCTTTTCTTCTTGTAAATCTAGCTTGGATGTATTCTTAGCAATTATGACCTTAAAAATAAACAGTAATTCTAGAGGAGAACCATTGTAAGAAAAGTTAAACATACTTTATTCAAATTGAACTTTTCCATTGACTTGTCAATACCTTGGTTGGTGACATACTACATAGACTTCACTTTACTGAAAAATAGACTCCTGGGAACCAGAGAGATAGCATACAGTTAGGGTACCTGCTTTGCATGTGACTGAACTGGATCCATATCTCACATCTTTATATGTGGCCCCAATCTCACCATTAGTGAGCTCTGATTGCAGAACCAAGAATTAGTCCTAAGCATTTACTTTTAATTGTGTCTTGAAAACAAAGAAAAAGTCTATAGACTTGGAGAGAATATCTACCCATCATTCTTCTGATAGAGTTAGTATCCAATAGCCATAAAGCACTTGCAAATGTTATCAAGAAAAAATATAATATTCCCATGGGAAAAAATACTGAGTCAAAGAGATAAAAAAACTAGCACAGAGAAGATATACAGATAACCAAAAGATCGATGAGAATTGTTCTATGTCTCTTATTATCAGGGAAAATTAAAGGAAAATGATGCCACCTTTACACCAGTCTGAACAGCACTCATTAAAATGAACAAAAGCAGACAGTGTTGGTGTGAATGTGGATAAAGCAATTTTTCTTCACTGATGGTGGGGATGTTAACTGACTCCATCTTTTTGAAAAACAATATAAAATCTAAGAACTGGACTTTTTCCTTTTCTTTTTTTATCCCTTGGTTTTTGGGCCACACTGTGATGCTCAGGGGTTATTCCTGGCTATGTGCTCACAAATCACCTCTGACTTGGTGGACCATATGGGACACTGGAAGACTGAATCATGCTTGCCCTGGTTTAAACATGTACAAGGCAAATGCCCCTACCGTTGCTCCATTGCTCAGGCCCCAGAACTGAACTTTCATTTGAACCAACAATTGTATTTTTTTTGTTTGTTTGTTTTGTTTTGGAACACACCCAGCTGCATTTAGGAGTTCCTCCTGGCTCTGCACTCAGAAATTTCTCTTGGCAGGCTCTGGGACCATATGAGATGCCAGGGATTGAACCCAGGTTGACCACATGCAAGGCAAATGTCCTGCTGCTGTGGTCTAACTCCGCCCCCTTACAGATGTACATTTTAGCATCTATACTATGGCCCTAAAACTCTAATAAAATAAGGTATGTACAGTCCTATGTTCATTGCAGCACAACTCATACTAGCCAAACTCTGGAAACAACCCAGGTGTCCAAGAATAGATGAATGGATAAAGAAACTATAGTATATAGACACAATGCAATACTACTTGACCATAAGAAAAAAAAACATACAGTTTTTTGCTATGTAAATGGACCTGGAAGGTATAATCTAGAATGAAGTCGGCCACAAGTCGAAAGATATCTGAAATAATTTTCTTAAAAGAAGCATAGTTGGGAAATAACAAAAGACCACAAGTAGCAGAATCTGTGAACTATTCAACATAACTGAGTTTAACCAGAGTAATGAGATGTAAGAGGAAAGCAATTGCTAAGGAGGGGAGAAGTGAAGAGGGGCACCCAGAGACAAAAGTGAGAAATAGACACTCTGGTGGGGTGTGGGAATATGATATTTAAACGTTTTATTCATTAAACCCCATCATTGTCAGTATTGCAAAATAGTAAATCACAACAACCAAAACTAAAAACACACATGTTGCAGACACTTCCCTGGATGTTTTAGTTTTATCATTACTAATTTAGAAAGTCAATTTGTTAAACAAGAGAATCTTCTGGAAGATCAGGTGAAATCAATGACTATCGACCTTGTTGCATAAACTCTTCTTTGAAGTCTAAAGATTCATTTGTGGCTTTGGGAAGGAAAGTAAATTTTCAGAAGGAGAAACGAAGTCTAATCTAAGCAGTTTGTTCAGTTAGGGCAAATGTGTGATTAGGTTTCTCCGGATTATAATTAAAAGAGACAGCAGTAAATGAGATCTAAAGAGAATATCTCACGGCAGGATATGTTAAATCATTTATTAATGTCCCTCACAAACACATTTTAGTGTTATTACAAGTAAATATAGATATCTTGCAACTTTTTAGCATGTAAATATTGGTTTCAAACTCTCAATTTTGGCTATCATTGTCAATTTTCTAATGCGTTAATATTCATTAAACTCCTGTGTTTTGCAATTAAAATAACTTTGTATTAGATTTTGTTGAAACTATCTCCACTTAGTAGATTATATGTTGCACTATTCTGACACAGTTTTAAAAGAATGAATACAAAATATGAGAAACAACTTTTCAGAAAGTTCTGTGAATGTAATTACTTCAAGTTTAGAATGTATTATCAAATATCAATATCGTGATTTTAATAGATCAAAATATAATTCTGTTTCCATAGTACTATGTTTAAAGCTATATAAAATAAGATGTACATGAGTTCCCCACTATATAATTTAGTAAAATATAAAGGAATAACTCAAAGGAAAAAAATGCATCAAATTATTACTTGACCTTTTACCTATCCACAGAATAAAAAAAATTTTTTTTTTGGTTTTTGGGTCACACCCGGCAGTGCTCAGGGGTTAACTCCTGGCTCCATGCTCAGAAATTGCTCCTGGCAGGCACGGGGAACCATATGGGGCACCGGGATTCGAACCGATGACCTTTTGCATGAAAGGCAAACGCCTTACCTCCATGCTATCTCCCGGGCCCCCAGAATAAAATTTTTATTGAAATATTATAAATTCTCCTCATCACTAATCATCAGGGAGATGCAAATGAAAACAACTATGAGATACCATCTCACACCACAGAGATTGGCACACATCACAAAAAATGAGAACAAGCAGTGTTGGCGGGGATGTGGAGAGAAAGGAATCTTATTCACTGCAGGTGGGAATGCCATCTAGTCCAACCTTTATGGAAAGTGATATGGAGAGTCTCCCCAAAACTGGAAATTGAGCTCCCATTCAATCCAGCTATACCACTCCTAGGTATGTGCCCTAGGAATACAAGAATACAATTCAAAAATATCTTTCTCGCACCTATATTTATTGTAGCACTATTCACAATAGCCATACTCTGGAAACAACCAAGATGCCCTTCAACAGATGAATGACTAAAGAAACCTTGGTACATATACACAATGGAATATTATGCAGCCATCAGGAGAAAAGAAGTCATGAAATTTTCCTATACATGGATGTACATGAAATGTACCATGCTGAGTGAAATAAGTCAGAGGGAGAGAGAGAGGCACAGAATAGTCTCACTCATCTATGGGTCTTAAGAAAAATGAAAGACATTTTTGCAACAATCCTCAGAGACAAAGAGAGGAGGTCTGGAATTTCCAGCTCACTTCATGAAGCTCACTACAAAGAGTGGTGAGTGCAGTTAGAGAAATAACTACATTTAGAACTATCATAACAATGTGAATAAATGAGGGAATGGGAAAGCCTGACTAGAGTGCAGGTGGGGG